>JAVSBV010028343.1:0-11767 GCA_033117975.1 Parotocinclus spilosoma | reverse complement strand
CCGGCTTATCCCGCCTCTCCATATATGTCCAAGTAGTTCTGATTGGATGTTTTCCTAACTTGTCCCTGCCTTTTACAGAGCTAATTCATTTCTGATTGGACGTCACCTATGCCCAACATTTTCGTCTCGTTTTTATTCGTTGGCGAAAGTGTCAATTAATTCCGTCATAGTTTTAATCGTTGTAAGTAGTTTTTGTTAAGTTATCGTATAGTTTTCGTCGAAGAAAAGATTGGTTGACGAAAACTATGACGAAAATAGATTGTCAACGAAATTAACACTGCCCTGAAAGTTACCAGTGTAAAATCCCAACCACAGGTTCATCTGACATTCATTCTTTGAGAGTTTTTCCCGTGTCTTTGACTGCACAATTCATTAAAGTGAAGCTTTATGCTATGGCCGGTGCATATCGCTGGATAAGCAGCAAAAGAGATGATACTGCAAGCCTATTTGTCCTGACTTGGCTAGTCTAGCCTGCATATCCTCTGTTTTCATCACACATTTATAGACCTGACACCAGAGCTTCTGACTCATTCCGTTCCGATCGTCCATCAGCCATTTGTATTCACGGCGTTAAGTGCCCTGCATAGTGAATACACTTTATATTGTAACTTGTTTTCCTTGTGAAAGCTGGTGCAGGCTTTATAACCTGCCTCTGTGCATCAGTGTCAGCAGTAAAGCGTTCACCGGCTTTAATTCACCTCTTCTCGTATTGCGGATGTCTGAGGAATGTTTTTCATTTGGCCTCATTTATGGCCGGGAAAACAATCAGCTTTATGGTTGATTTTAAACAAGGCTTTGTCTGTGTTTATATCGGGGTTAGCTTCCAGCCTCGGAGCAGGTGGATTAAATTCTTGACCTTTTTTTTCATTAAGGTCCATGTCTGGAGAAAAAGAACATTAGGTGAAGAAGGTAAACTGCTCGGTTCTGCACATTCGTACTCATATAATACAAACTTGCCACTGAGGAGTTGTTGGATTCGCATTTAACTTTATCTGAATGACTGGAGCGATCTTACAATATTAGAGCGAAAGGATAAGTCTATTGGCGAATACGGTACAACTGAAAAGAGGCTCTAGTACCCTCTTGGGCCGTCTATAGCCTGGATACAAGATAAGATATGGCTGGATATAAAAGCAGACAGGTTCCAAATGGTATAACTTTGGCATATTTTACCCCACAGATGTCGCAGCTGGGTCTGTAGATCCTGCACACTTGTAGGTTGTACAATCTGGGGTTCTAGCTGCTCCCATAAATGCTCGATTGGCAATACATCTGGGGACCGGACAGCTCAAGGAAGTGTTGCAATCTGGTGGAGCCATTCCTGGGAAACCCTTGCTGTGTGTGTACGATATCCTGGTGAAAAATGATTGCTGGAAGGTCCGCTATGAGAGGCAACACATGGCGCGTATCACTGACCTGTTAGTGTCCCTAGTATCACTTTTTTGGACAATGGGTACATGTCCTTTTCCCTCGTCTACCATAATTAGGTCTGTCACCTGACTGGCATGTGGTGTCCGGACAATACCTATATATTCTAAAAAGGAATAATAAGTGACATTTCAACTGACCAAATGTGTCATTTCTATGTTATTTTATGCTGTGCAAATTTTGCGATAGACCTCTTCTGACCTGCCAGGTCCGACCGATCCGATCGGAATTCAAATTACGTGCGAGTTCTGGATTAACGCGCCAGTGTAGCTGTGGCAGAATTGCTTTATCCACTTGGCAAAACTTTCAAACCAAAAATGGTACATCATTCCAACAAAGAAGCCAATGAAACCTTCAGAACTACCTGGATGTCTGCATTAACTGCTCATAAAACCTGCTCTGATCTCCATCCACATCACATCACAACACAAATACGCATTCTGCTTCAGCTTGTAGTACACACCCAGGATGTGTTTGTTCAACATGCCGACTAATTATTTGCAGTCCTGGCCGAAAATCCGTTAAAACCAGAGGAGCGTTCGGTGTGAGCTTCAGTTTTAAAGATACTTTAGTTGTCTTAGAATTAGCACAAGTCACCACATTGCTTCTGCACGCCTTGTTACCTTGTTTGAACATTTTAACAGAACAAACGTTTTTATTTTAAATGAAATCTATTACTTTATGTTAATCCAATTCGGGTTCGCAGGGAGCAGCGTTGTCACAAGACGGAACTAACTCTAGACAGGGCGCCGACCCATCACAGGGCACATACCCGCACTCACACTGGGACGCCATCAGTGCACCAAGTGACTTAACATGTGTCTTTGGAATGAAGAAGGAAATCAGTGCAGGCATTTGGAGAACATATAATCTCAGCCATAGTGCAGGCTTGGAACCAAACCAGGTGTATCTGGAGCCTGGGACTTTTACACAGGACCGTATCTCTTTAAACATCCTGCATACAGTTGATTCCGGTTAATAGGACCAGCCACTTATTCGGACCAAATCCTAAAGTATCGAAAGAAATCCTATTATATACGTGTAATGTTATTCGCTTATTAGGCCAAAATTCCACTTAATCGGACCAAAGAACGTGTTCAATATGTAATATCCGTGAAGAAACTCTTCATCTCTGGCATCACTACCCGAAAACTCCCGAGTTTCTCCCCAGCCCCTCTACTGCCACCTACAGGTCTTTACCTAACATTTCCATTTACTACAAAAAAAAAGCCCAAGTCGCCACTTAGCCACAGCAAAAGCGCGTCAGATCACACTGGATAAGTTCTTCACACGTTCACTGGAATTTAGTAAGAACTTGTTTTTTTACAGTATTATGCTTCGCATGCTGAGTACCTATACATTGTTTTGTAGATTGTTTTCAAAAACTTGGTAGCAAATTTATTTTTCAATGAACAAAGTTGGTAAGTAACAATAGTTCTTGTTTGTACGTTCGCTATACGTGTAAATCGTACAATAAAGGTTTAATAAACATTTAATATGTTACATAGCACGTCCCGTCTTGCAACAAAAGGCATGTTCATTTATCGAACCAGCCGGTTATTCGACTGTATATATATATATATATATATATATAAGTATGACCAAACATCTGATTAGCGTCCATGTACTTGAACAAACCGTTGTCCTAGCAAACAGAATAATTCATAAAAAGAAAAAGAAATCTGGAACCCGGGACCTTCTTGTTGCGAGGCGGCGGTGCCCCCCACCGAGCCCCCGTGCCACCCCAAGAGTGGAAATAGCGCAGGACGTTTTGTCAGCAATCACTTTACTAAGCCTTAGATAACCTTTGAAAAGTCATAATTAAGGTTTGTTCTGTCTGCTCACATGAAAGTGTCTTTAAACGTCGTGGCATCAGATTTTTTAACGTATCCCCACACGCCAGGGTCCAAAACACAACACACTCTCCATTCGCTGTTTTTAAGCACCGTACACGTATATGTTGTAGTTCGGTACAGCCATGTGGGTTAGAATCCCTACTAAATAAGGAATGAGTTCCATCTTTACAACGTTTGTATGGATTTGATTTGATTTTACTTCAAATAAAAGCACTGGTTCTTGAATTTCCCCCCGGGGATCAATAAAGTATCTATCTATCTATCTATCTATCTACAGGCTATGTAAAACTTATTTTACTTATTACGTAAAACTGATTGTGCTGACTTTAGGATTTAAGATTCAAATCCCACCTCCACCAGGTTGCTATTGTTGGCTCTAACAACTCTTAATCCAAAATAGCTCGGATTCTAAGAGTTGTAGTTCTGTCTGGACAATGGCGCGTCCATGCATACGTACAGAAACGTTCATTGAATTAAAATCCTACCCTGCAAACGTCCGATATTGTTTTTTTTATCCAGTAAAGCCAAACTGGGATCTACTGAGACGTTAGAGTTAGACGTTAGCGTGAACAGTAAACACGCTGGAGCCAAAAAATAGCAAAGAGGCATCTTTATTCAAAACCACAAATGCAATGTACGACAGATAAACAGACACATTGCTAGATTAAGAATAAAAATATACCGGAGACATTTCTAAGCACCTTTATCCTGTGTGTGTTATGAGTGCACTACTGTACGTGTGCCCAGATCTGCAGAATGTGTTTACACAGCAGAAAACGGGAATGGAAATTAAATAAACGCAGGCAATAAGAGAGAGAGAGAATTTAACGCTCCAAACAAATGCGATTGTTTGAGATGATCTTTATATTTTTATCACATCTCTGTTACGAAATGCTTTAAAAACAGCAAACCATGTGTTAGGAGTTAGGAGTTAACCAACATTTATGACTCGTACCCACCCTTGAACTCACAGGCCTGACTGGCGGACAAAAGTCTTTAATATACGATCAATCTTGTTCCCTTTTCAAAGAATACAAAAAAAAAAAGCCCGCCGGGTCACGAGTGTCCGAGTTATGATTGCTCTGACCCCTCTGGATGGACAACGAGTGTCAGGGTCTTAGAGTGAGGTCAAAACGGGTTAATTTGTTCGAGATAAGGTCGAGGCTCTTGCGACGGGAGGGTGTTCAAAATAGCTATGAATTGGTGCGCTACAGGACTGGACATAGGCGTTCGTTGATCAGAGGCTGAACCCCGGACACTGAGGCTCGAGGGTCCTGCGGGCCAAATTGTGGGCGCACAGATAAAAGCCTGAGTAATGAGAGGATACTTCATCATGAAATATCCCATAACGAAATCTCTATATACGCTTAACTTTCAATTGAATTCACCGGGCGGAGACGTTATTTGTGCTGTGGCCGGTTGAGGGTTTTTTCAGGAGCGAGGTCTCACTTTGGAAAGGGTATTGATTTTTTGGCCACGGTTCAGTGTCTGCCCTGGCAAGGAGCGCCTGCTTTTGCCAGTGCCCCTCACAAATGTGCAAGTTTTCACTCACCTCCTCTCCCTGCCCTGTCAGCATCCTCCTCCTCATCCTCCTCCACAGCATCCTTATCCTCCTCCTCATCATCATCATCAGCATCCTCCTCCGCCTCCTCATCAGCATCATCATCAGCAGCATCCTCCTCCTCCTCATCAGCATCCTCATCATCCTCCTCATCATCAGCATCCTCATCCTCCTCCTCCTCATCAGCATCCTCCTCATCAGCATCCTCATCATCAGCATCCTCCTCATCAGCATCCTCATCCTCCTCCTCCTCATCCTCCTCCTCATCATCATCCTCCTCATCATCAGCATCCTCATCATCCTCCTCCTCCTCATCAGCATCGTCATCCCCCTACTCCTCATCCTCATCCTCCTCCTCATCATCCTCCTCCTCCTCATCAGCATCCTCATCCCCCTCCTCCTCATCCTCCTCCTCATCATCATCCTCCTCATCATCAGCATCCTCCTCATCCTCCTTCTCCTCATCATTCTCCTCATCATCATCCTCCTCATCCTCATCATCCTCCTCATCCTCCTTCTCCTCATCATTCTCCTCATCATCAGCATCCTCATCCTCATCATTCTCCTCATCCTCTCTCACTCTACTCTAAATGCACCAGAGTGAACATGAAAGCCATGATCATGAGCAGCTGGGATTTTTTGCCATAATGTTCAAAACTATTGTGAAATAACAAACATTTTTTTTATCTTACTTGCAATTAGTAGATCAGGAAAATGATTACATCAGGACTCATGCCTTTTATCACTTTTGTACCGTATTACTATACACTACAGTACAGGATTCTACTCACTTTCAATCTTAATTTCCCTTTTTGAGTTTTGCCTTGCCTTTATCACCCCACGAGTTTGCTCAATGTGAGATTGGCCTTGTTAAATAATATAAGGTTGTAATATAAAGTTGTTTTAATGGAGTAAAGGATGCCTTAAAAACAGAAGAATATCACAGTCACCCGTCTTTCTTCCTCACAATGGCTCACTGTGAACGAAAGCTGAGTGAAGGAACAAACAAAACAACTCGTACTTTATATAAACAAACAGTAAAAGCGCTGTTTAGCATAAACAAACAGCTACACGGGTTATATAAGAATATACAATATGAAATATAAAAGATATAAGACGCTCCACGAGCCGCTTACATACAAAAACGGACACTAATTTTTAATAAAACAATAAACCGTAAAGAGGTTAAAGCTTAGTTGACTAATCACGTGACCGCTGTTGGTCGCTGTGTGAACCGGTGGCTAATTAGCCGGTCAGGTAACTCAGCTGAGACACCGCTAACGTTAACGAGCAGTCGCCAAACCGGCCTGTTTCCACCAAAAACGTTTGTTTTGACGTTATACGTTTTCTTTCTTATTTTAAACAGCAACATATCGTTTATTTTCACAAGTAAACCTCCAGCACAAAAAAACATACTGCCGTTACCTTCTTAATGTAAGTGTAGGGGCTATGTGCGTTTGGTGATGGGTTGCCATGTTTCGCGGTAAACACTCTCAAACAGCCCAAACGTTAAGAATTTGACAAAGGCCGTTTGGAACAAGGTGATCTGGCAACCATGCAACACTGACGGATAACGGCACACACGGAGTAAGATATAGTTATAATTTAAATGTACATTTATTATTTTGGTTAGTATATTCTAATATATTTAGAACTTAATTTTAAATATATTTTTTAAATATAGTAATACAATTAAAATAATGTAATTATAATAATGACAATAATTATAAGAATAATTGAATAATTTAGTATATATTATATATTTAAATTACATATATATATATATATATGTATATATATATATATATACATATATATATATAGAATGTACAAACAAGAACTACTGTTGCTTACCAACTTTGTTCACTGAAAAATAAAATTGCAAACAAGTTTTCTGAAACGATCTACAACACAATGTATAGGTATGCATTATAGGTAATGCATAATACTGTAAAAAACAAGTTTTTACTAAATTCCAGTCAACGTTTGAAGAACTTGGCCACAGCAAAAGCGCGTCAGATCCCACTGGATAAGTGACGACTTGTGGCTTGTGTTTTTTGTAGTAAATGGAAATGTTAGGCAAAGACCTGTAGGTGGCAGTAGAGGGCTGGGAAGAAACTCCGGAGTTTTTGGGTAGTGATGCTAGAGTTTCTTCATGGATATTACATACTGTACACGGTCTTTGGTCCGATTAAGCGGAATTTTGGTCCAAATAAGCGAATAACATTACACGTCTATAATAGAATTTGTTTCTGTACTTTAGAATTTGGTTTTAATTTTTTAATTAAATTATTTTTTTTATTGTTATTAATTAAAACATTGTATTAGTAATCAAAGTCTGAGAACACTGCACATTCTTTGTTTTGACCAGCTGTCACTCCCGGGAAAAAAATGCTTTTGCCAGTGGCGCAATTCAATACAATTATTTGGAATTCATCAGGGATTTATCAAATGAAACAACACTTTTAATTTGAATTGAATTGAAACTGTAACTATGTATGTGCTTATGGTAACTATAAGGTTTTAGATTGTTCCTGAAATTTCCAGACTATTCAGGAGGGCTCTGGAGTTTTCCACAGGGTGGTAGAACGTCGTTTTGGCAGGTCTTCCAAGGTGGACGACAGGTCGTGGGAGGGCTTGCTACCAATACTTGACAGGTGAGGGCAGACAGCTCCATTCCTAACAAGGTTTGAGACCTTGAGCCAAGTGTAAATCTGTTTCTGATTTTAACTACTGTATATCTAATACAGAATATATTTAGACCAGTGGAGACAGGCGTCCGTATCAGACCCCACCATGGTCAGGTGGGCCACCCTAATGCGGCTGCTTTGATCATTCAGTTGAACTTAAGCCAATTTCGTCAATGTATTTCACTTTTAATGAATTACACTCTCGTAAGTGCCCATTTACTATGCTAATCGTTTACCGGGACGATAACACGGTTCGAATGTACAGTATTTATGAGCAGAACTCCATTCTGCACTCATTACTGAGTGCTCATTGACTGCCTCTGGCAGACCAGTGGCCATGCTTCGGAATGTATGGCCCGGCGCCAGCATCATTTCATCAGGCCAATGCGAGCGGGGATTTCTGGACCCTGATGGCTGATGGATCAACGCTACCTGCCAGCTAATGAGCAAAAAACCTTCTTGATTACCATTAACGATGAATTACGCTTATCTTCGAAATCAATTGGGGAAGGTCAAAGGGTTCAGCATTAATTAAATGTTTTACCTGTAATAACAAACAGCCGAGATATTTCGGTGCACCACAGCGTGCATGATTACGTCACACAGATTTGAATCGTGAGATTTGATTGGGAGATCCTCACTGAGCTTGGAGGCCTGGTATGTCCTATAAAAACAAGGTATGTCCTCTGGGTACAGTGTACAGCAGTACAGTCCCTCAGTACTACAGTCCCCCACTTAATCCGGCAGCTCTGGGCACAAGGACAGGAACAACCCTAGACGGGGCGCCAATCCATCGGAGGGCACTCGTTCAAACACTAAGGGCCACTTTAGAGACACCAATTAACCTAACATGCAAGTCTTTGGACTGTGGGAGGTGAAGTACCCGGAGACACTGCCACCCAGCAAGAAGGTCCAGGGTGGGGCGGTCTGGGTCCTTTCTATGTGGAGTCTGCATGTCCTCCCCGTGTCTGCGTGGGTTTACTCTGGGTACTCCAGTTTCCTCCCACAGTCCAAAGCCATGCATGTTAGGTTAATTGGTGTCTCTAAAATGGGTATTAGTGTGTGTGTGTGTGTGTGTGTGTGTACTACGATGGATTAGCGCCCCATCTAGGGTTGTTCCTGCCCTTACGCCCAGTTGCCGGGTGAGCACTCGCTGGCCCACAACCCCGTGTGGATTAAGCTAAAGATAATGAATAAATGAATAAGTTGGAACAAGCACATGGAACCCATAAGCTTAATGAGCCAATAACTGTCGCGAGATGTTTCCAAGAATTGGACTCTATAAGATTTGTACACATCCTGTATAACTGAAACAGCTTTTGTTTGATTTAAATCATGACATTAAAAAAAAAATGATTTAAAAAAATGTTTTTGTCAAACACAAAGATGAATGAAGAATAAAACGTTTTTAAAAATTGGACCATGAAAATGATCTCACCAGTCTTCCGACTTGCATTTTGATGGTATTGTTATTTTAACTATTTATGATCATTTATTCAGCGGTGCAATTTTTTAGCTTTAGAATTATTCAAAGATTCAAAGCCAGTCATCTATAAAACTTCATTAGTATTCTCTTTACAATTAGCGCTTCTGCACTAGCAACATTTCAAATTAACGCATCCAACAATTTTCTAATCAGGCCGTACCAGCTCTAGCACCAGACATTGTCTGAGACTTTAATAGAGCCAATTCTTTTCTTTGATAAATAATAAATAAAAAGTCCTGTCATAGCTCATGAAGCTGTTAAGCGTGTTCTGCTAATAAGAGCGTGCGTTTATAAACTCTCTCTGATCTTACCAGAATCTGCTGCCAATGCTAATTAGTTATTTTTGTTCAGCTTGTGAGGAAACTTTAGAGAACGTGATGGTTTTGATTGAGGATATTGGAAACTCCACGCTTAGGAATGGGCGTGTTCAAAATCCTGCCATGTTAGCATATAGCGGTTAGCAAGCAAGCAGCAGCAGCGACGATTCGAAGCAAAATAGATAGGACTGAAAATCCTGCAGAAGTCTTGTGGCATTAGCTATATTCGTTTGCTAGTTAGCATTAGCAGTGACAATTATGAACATATTTCGGAAACCTGTCAGAAATCCTGCCAGGTTAGCTTATATTAGGTAGCTAGTTAGCATTAGCAGTAAAGATTCTAAACACATTTCAGAATCCTGTCAGAAATCCTTCCAGGTTAGCATATTAGTTAGCTAGTTAGCATTAGCACTAAATATTATACCAATTTATATATGCATTTCAGAAATCCTATTACATTAGTTTATAGAGTTAGTTTGTTAGCATTAGCAACAATTATTATAATTTATATATTTCTCTAAATCCTTTCAGAAATCCTGTCAGGTTAGCTTATATTAGTGATCTATTTAGCATTAGCAGGGACGGTTATAAACCTATTTCAAAATCCTTTTATAAATCCTGTCAGCTTAGCTCATATCAGTTAGCTAGTTAGCATTAGCACTAAATATTATAAATCCATTTATATATGCGTTTCAGAAATCCTATCACATTAGATTATAAAGTTAGTTTGTTAGCATTAGCAACAATTATAATCACATTTATATATGCCTTAAAATCCTTTCATAAATTCTGCCAGGTTATCTACTGTTAGTTCGCTAGTTAGCATTAGCAGTGACGATTCGAAACACAATTCAGAATCCTATCATAAACCCTGTCAGGATAGCTTATATTAGTTAGCTAGTTAACATTAGCAGTGACGATTATAAACACATTTTTTTTTAATCCTATCAGAAATCCTGCCAGGTTAGCTTATATTAGTTAGCTAGTTAGCATTAGCACTAAATATTATAATGCATTTCAGAAGTCCTATCACATTAGATTATAGAGTATAGAGTTTGTTAGCATTAGCAACAATTATAATAACTTATATATTCCTTATAAACCTTTCAGAAATCCTGCCAGCTTAGCTTATATTAGTTAGCTAGTTAGCATGAGCATTTCTATTTGACTTCCTTTATGAGTAAATCTAAATGAGTAAATTAGCTGGTTATTAGCGTTTTTAATGCTAAGCAGTTGTTGCTGTATCGGGTTGTTAATAAATCCCACACATGACGTTCATTTGTCAGTAACAACGTTTCTCTCCACCCAATGGGACACGACGGAGCAGTGTGCTCTTGAAAAGTGAATTTCCTTATGGGACCAATTACCATAAAATTAGCATAGCACTTAAAGTGACATTGACAAGGTCTGTCCATACTGTACGTCCGGTTTGTCCCACCCCCACTTCTGACAGAGGGCTCATTTGTCTCCTAATTGGACGAGCTACAAGGTTGCACGTTGGGGCTATTTTTCAGGCCCTGCAGCCGACCCCTCGAGAGCAGAGCTGACCATTTAAGGCGTTGCTGCACCCAGTGGGCTGGATGACTAATGCTACCCCGCTAGGGCGGCGAGAAAAGGGAAATATTTGTCCCTCTGGACCTGAGGACTGGTCTGTGTATACATTGCTTGCCCTGCTGGAATGGCTCTGATGGCTGTCTGACACCACACGTCCTGTTAAATGACCAATCAGGAACAGGAACAACCCTAGACGGGGCGCCAATCCATTGAATGGCACACACTAAGGGCTACTTTAGAGACACCAGTTAACCAGGCACGCATGTCTTTGGACTGTGGGAGGAAACCGGAGTACCCGGAGTAAACCCACACAGACATGGGGAGGACATTCAGACTCCACACAGAAAGGACCCAGGCCGCCCCACCCTGGAATTGAACCCGGGACCTTCTTACTGTGAGGCAGCGGTGCCCCCCGTTACAACATGTTTTTAAAAAATCTATATTTTATGAACTGGATCTTCAGTTGAATTTAAACCATAAATGTTTACATGCATTGCTTTGATGTACAGCGTTCCCTCGCCACTTCGCGGGTCACCTTTCGCAGACTCGGTGCATCACGGATTTAAAAAAAATATTACTGGAAAAAACAGATTGCGGATTTACGCTGGTTCGCGGGTTTTTGCGCAACTCGATCTGCACATGCGTAGTACGTGTGGTGTAGTTAACGTATACATACACATGTATTTAATAAACTTTTACAGTAAAAAATCACAAAATGTATAAAAAATATATAAAAAAGATGAATTCTAACAATAAAGGAATGTTAGAAATCCTAAAATATTATGATTTACACTAAACAGCGTATTTACTCGGCGGATGAATACTCACCAAAAACGGGAAGTAACACTAGAGCATCTCCAGCCTGAGTCGCTACT
>JAVSBV010028323.1:0-11768 GCA_033117975.1 Parotocinclus spilosoma | reverse complement strand
TTTCGGGTAATGATGCCAGAGACGAAGAGTTTCTTCACGGATATTACATACTGTACACGTTCTTTGGTCCGATTAAGGGAATTTGGGTCCGAATAAGCGAATAACATTACACGTATATAATAGGATTTGTTTTGGTACTTTAGCATTTGTTCCGATTAAGCAGCTGGTCCCATTAACCGGAATCGACTGTATTAATTGTATTTTTGTCCTGTAAGCTTTAATTGTTGATGATTCTTACCTGTCTTTTGCTTTCTCCATCTCTGACTGATAGACAGACATCGATGATGATCACACCCATATCGTCTTCCAGACTGTTGGGGTCAGTAAGGTGTAACACCATTTCCATCGTCCTGTGGTAAGCCAAAAACACAAACATGGTAATAAAATTCCACAACAAAACATAAATAGGAAGCTGGGATTTGTTTTATTTGCCTACTTTTCAAGTTCCAGCTCATTTAGGGCTACTCTGCAGGAACCCATGAAGTCGTCTGTGGTCAGATCTCGGTCATAGACCTGCAGAAATACAAGGAACGTGAAGGAAAATGTAAATGTAACGTGTGTAGGAGCTACAGAAACACACACCAAATAGTGTTTATTAATACAAATAAACAAACCGTATTCATTCAACAGAACTTGCTAATTACTGATTATTCCAATGCAAAGGCTTTTAATGTACAGTTTGACTGCACTTTTTTGCTATTTCTGTGCAAGACGTCCAGACTGTTGTACATTTTTTAATAAGATGTTGCTAAAAATACACATGCTTAGTATGAACTTCCGACGTTTAATGACAGTGCATTCATTGTCGACGCGCTTTTATTTTTTAAACAATGCACATTTGAATGACTCATATTAACACAATTTCTGATTCATTTTCAGATTTTCTAAATCCCATACGTGGGAATATCAATATGACTACATCTGGAGATACCTTAATGTGGAGATTCTGTTGCAGGTCACGGATGGGGAAGGAAAAAAACTCATTCCAGGTCGGGTTCAGGTTCTTATTCACCACTTTGCTTTTGTATAACGTCTTCCCCTTCAGCTTGAACTTCACATATGGATCACTTGTTCCTATAAAACAGGCGAGCGCCATTTAAAGACGAACAAGATGAACAAGAGCAGGACAAATAGGAAACCAGCTGTTTTAAGTTAGTATTAGTTCAGATTTCAGGACTACAGTATTTAAACAGACTATGAAGAAAACACTGCAGGATTTCCACCCTAACCTATACAGTATGGAGCGCATCTGAAACACTGTACAGTGCAGAATGTGCTGATTAATCTCCCAGTTAATCATCTCAGTTAATAAATGTCTGGGCTACATATACACTGCTAAAGAAAACTTTTAGGAAGTATTCAGTTAAAGTTCTGTTTACAGCTTTGCGGTGTCAGAATGGGTTTGATCACTGTCCATGATACTGTCTGCGGTTTTCTCAGCAATACCTTTGTGTCCTCCTTCCTCCGCCAGTATGTGGAAATGCTCTGTAAATTGCTTTAGCTTCTCTAAACAGCCTGCCGGTGTGAGTGAACATGTGATGCCCAGGATGTATTCATACCTATAACCTGAATGTTGCTGGATCACAGAAACAAACCTCATGCTTTGGCTTTTAAGGCATGTTAAGGGTTTGGGCCATGACTGAGCATTGATCTTTAACTTCGATGAATGGAATCTTAAACTTCTCAGTTGTACTGGATAAGGCGTTTCATTTTCCCCAGGCTTATCCCAGTCAGGGTCGCAGGGTCAGAATCCTGAAATTAACTGGGTCCAGGCAGACGTAGTAACGGTAGGAAGTGTCCATCAGTGTTCTGTCACTACATTTCAGTTCACATGGAGAGCTGCTGTGTACCTGAGCCGCCTTATTACGACTGGCTCATAAGACTTGCTTTAAAAACAACTATATACAGAATTCAAGACTAAATATGATTGATAAATGACAGGATTGAAATGCTGGAGCATCCCAAAATGGCATGGGCATGCTAGCTTGTTTGACTTTTAACAAACCCGTAAACTAGCTTGTGTGATTTCTGAGAAATGGCTCACTATTGTGTGAACTGCCTCACAGCGATGCTTAGGAGGATGTGGTCAATACAAAACAGAGTTTTACCATTTCCTGATGGCAAGATTGCTAAATAAATGTTTATGAAGTAACGATGCGGGGTGAATTGTGCCTCACTCCTGCATTTACAAAAATATTTACAAAATATTAGATGGATAAGAAGCACCCCTTTAACTAACCAATATGATTCACCTTTCATTTATTTTTATATATAGATTTACTCCTGTAACATCAGCTGTTTAAGTAATAATATGATATTATTTAATTAGGTATAAGAACGAGAATTTCATTGTTTTAATTTATACACCCTATACCTTCATTTTATACATTCTACATGAATATAGAGTTAATCCACCTAATATAAGCTCACTCAAAAAATAACCAGGAATTGCTTCATTGCCTTCTAGAAGCAATTCTTGGCTAATCATTTAGGCGATTGTAGTCATATGTCTTTTTTATTCACAACCTGTCAAACATGTTGACATTCCCTGTCAGTTCATTTAGTTATTTTGGCCACAAATCTGACTAGAATTCAGCAACGTTTCCATGCCCAAATGCAATCACTCCTTTTAGCCCTGCTATAAAATCTGCTTTTCCACACATCGAACAAGACATTCACTGCACTGTACCACCTCTTCTCAATCTATGAACCCTGTTGCACAACCCGCAGGTATTTATAGCACCGATCACCCCAGTGCAGCGCCATCTGCAGAGGCCTGAAGTTACTACCACCTTAAACAAGCATGGTGTCTCATTTTTTGAGTTTAGTTTCACGCAGGGTAAGTCAGTTTGCATAATCTATGAGAGGAATAGATTCTCCAGGCATTGAGAACAGAGATGACTTAACAATAATGAATTTATTAATTCCTCACAATATGATTTCAGTTCAATCTGATCTACAGTACAGTGGCCTGGTCTGTCTCTACCATTCTCCACCTCAAGCAGTGTTATAGTTCAAGGCAGGTAAATACGCTTTCAAATTATTATGGCGAATCATTAACCAGCTAAAGGTTGTAAATTAAGTTCTGCAATGATGTACAGGATGGTGTTCAAAGAAAGCAAGCATGAGTACCTATATTATATTCTTCTACTAGACTGAGCTCTAACGTGGACAACCAGTTTCAAACAATAATAAGTAATTCTGACCTAAGGCCAAACTTTTTAATTGCTTGTTCCTCAAATGTCCCTACTTAAGAATCTACTAAGGAGGGAGGAAAAAATACAAATAAATCTTTATTTTCAGCACTTTTTAATTTCTCATGAACTATGTGGAATCAACATACACATGTAAACATTTACATAATTAATAATCAAACTCAATTTAATTGTCACTTTTATATTTTTTCAATCCTTTGTATGAGTAATCGTAAGTGATCTGCTATCATGAATAATAATAAAAACAAAATTAATTTTAAAATGGTTTCTTACTCCTCCGTTTCACTATGGTGGTTAATTATGCTTAATGTTATTGACAGAGTAATTAGTTACATTCACAGCAAAAATAGAGGTTCTTATCCATGTTTACTGAGAATCCCAGTTTGTATTTCCTTCCAGTTCCAGTTCCATTCTATAGACATGTCTAATTTGAGTAAATTATGAGTGGGTTTGACTGGTATTGTTATAACCTCGCTCCTGTAACAGCCATCAATGCTAATGTGACTTAGCACATAACACATAACTATCCATACCACCAATTCACAATCTGGCACTGAGTATTTTAGGCCCTTAACCACTGAATCATTGCTGGTCCCTTTTTTACTTTCATGGGTAATTCTGATTCTTCTGGTTAACTCGGGTATCTTAGTGTAGGAAAACTTTGAAACTGTGCCATGATCTGGGGACTGGAGTGGAAAATCCCTGACTTATTTAAACAGAGAGTTGACTCAGAATCAGACACCTATTCCATATCGAACTAGGCCAAGGCATGACAGCAAAACACCCCCTCACCCTCTATCCAAATAAAAACCACAAAAAGAAACAAACACCCAAACCACTTCCTACAACCATAATTAATATTACCCTTCTGCAGAGCATCCACTATGCTGTAATAAAAGTCCCCTCCAGACTTACTGGGACCCCTGAGAAAAAAACAACTGAAACGAACTATAAGAAATTCACCTTTTGGTAATGTTACAGTTTAACTATCATGACTTCCTGTTCCACTGGCATGTACATATGAAGTGACCTAAAGGTCAAATTCTTTTAGTTATTCTACAACATGGATAAGAAAACACATAATACAAGTAAAAGGGAAGTGGAAGGGAATGGTTATAAAAAATTAACTCCTCACCTGAAATGCCCATCTTTGCATTTAAGGCAAAAAAAAAAATCAACTGGAACTGTGACAAACTGGCTTGGATGACGAAACACATTTATTTATTATTATTATTTATCATGAATAAGGGTGGTTTAAATATTATTAAATTATTTTTAATCTTTTTCCAAATAACCATATTTAAATCTATTTTTTAATCAGATCAAATATTTTAGCCACCTTATGGTGGATTAGTTTAACTATTTTAACTTTTTTTACTCACATCTTCCTGGGTTGCCAATAACTGTGGAGAAGGCTGTGTGCATATGGGTTGCAAGTCTAGACAGACTTAATCTGCACCATGGTGTATTTATGGATAGTTTCTTTCTATCCATTAAACTATGAAAAGTTAAATGCCGGTCTGAACAATCTTTTTAAAACTATACAGAAATCCATTTTTTAGAGAAGGCTGCATATTTCCATTTTACAATAATCAAAGTCGGTATCCTCTTAAAACAGTATTCAGTAATTAGGACTAATATGTACATAATGTGTACATAAATGGGACGAATTTTCAAAACAAATACAGGTCAAACAAAATGTCAACCCACCTCTGCCGGGACCAAACTTAAATATTTACACAGCTTAAGTCAATTTAGTTGTACCACCTTACAAAAACACCAGGGATCAACTATAAATGTGTTTACACTTTATTTTAACCCTTAACCCATCACTGCTCTGGATAAGAGCATCTCTCAAATGCCATAGGAACACAAATGGAACACATGGAACACAAATGTAAAATAGCTGGTTATTAGTTCTTATAACCTTATAACCGTTCTTATTATTCCTCATGGGTTCTACTGACTAGAAGGCTGAGGGTTCAATATTTGGACCCCTCAAATGGACAGCTCAATGTAAAAAGAGTGGTTCATATGCCTTAAGAAAGTACTGGATGGCGCTCTTGTGCACTCATGATGATCCATGTGAGCAGGAAACGTGTTGGGTGTTTTCTAGGTGTGTCTTGACCCTCTAGGTGTGTCTGCAGACAGGTTCTGATCTGCTATGTGGAATGCTGACTATGAAGACGAGACACGTTTACACTTTCTCTAACAACAGGTATAGTGACCTAAAAAAACCTTTATAGCCTGCAGAGCAGTATAATATATGTTTTACATTAAACACATATTTACTCAGTAAATCTTATAAATATTCAGTTTGGAACAACACATCGATTTAAATCTAAATTTAAATTTAAAACCGCTAATACATAAACAATCGATTGTGGATTTAGACATGTCCATGTTTTAATACACAAAAGTTTGCAGCGCACCAAATATTTGGTTCTTCAGCAGCAGTAACTTAGTTTAGCAACACCAACGCTGAGCGACATGAAAGGAAATGTTGAAATAATGTACAAGTCCTTGCAGGATAAGCGGGGAATTTCGGTGCTTTTTGCTAATGAATAACTGCTTGAAGCTTACAGACTTCTTCAAATGTAGTCAATTGTGTTTGCTGTCTACAAGAATTGTGCAAACTTACACACTCTGACCACTGTTTGTGCATAAAGCAATGATAAACAGCACAAATAACAAACGAAGTCGTTAACGAAAACGAATGAAATAACAAAAACTAAAATTAAGTTGTCTCTGTCTCTCTCTGTCTCCCTCTCTGTCTCCCTCTCTGTCTCTTATTCTCTGTGTCTGTCTCTCTCTGTCTCTCTCTGTCTCTCTCTGTCTCTCTCTGTCTCTAAGTCACCAATATAGCTGCCATTCCTTGTCTTGCATTTCAGCGCTCACTCTGGTTTGACAGATATGTTCCAACACTTGCATCACACATTCATAAACGCCTTAAAAGATGTTGCTTAGGTCTGGATTACTTCGGTTTTCTTGAAGTTATGTAACAGTTCTGCATTTCATAATGTACACAAAAACGATATTTTGCCAGTGTTTTGTCACTGCACAAGTTTCAAATCATAGTTAGCTTCCCAGTTTTAACGCTCTTCCAGTTGATTTCCCACCCAATCCACTTGCCAAAGTGGACAAAGGCAAAGACAAAGGCTGTAAGACACGTTAATCATGTCTTCATTGGGGAATTCTCTTGTGTGCTTGCTCAAGAATTCCTGATTTGACCACACTTGATCTACAAACCATGGCTGAACCAAATCATTTACATCATTTATTTGGGCTGGAAACCTCAGAACTTTACTTACACAGATTTGATGTCTGCTAAGGATTATGATCATTAAAAAAGTGATCAAGAAGGGCTATAGTACTTCAGGAGATCAGTAAGAAATACAATAGCAAAAAACAGGTAGGGATTTAAACATTATAAGCAGCCAGTGAGGTACTGAACAAACAAGTAATGGTTTTACAACTTGTACATTTTCCATATGGTTCTCTATTCTAGCATAGATACTTTCTTATAGCATATTATTTGTTTTTGGGCCTTACCACATCTGTCCCTGATGACCAGGCCTCGACCTTCTCGTAGATTGATGGAAAGCAGATAGGTCTTCTGAGATTCTTTCTGGTTCTCACAAAAA
Source organism: Parotocinclus spilosoma (assembly GCA_033117975.1). NCBI lineage: Eukaryota > Metazoa > Chordata > Actinopteri > Siluriformes > Loricariidae > Parotocinclus > Parotocinclus spilosoma. The sequence goes on along the minus strand of JAVSBV010028323.1, from coordinate 4,909 downwards.
GTTCCAGTGTCTTCAGGCATGTCCAGAATCTGAGAGCAAAGTATAACAGCACAACACCTCTGTTTACCAGCCAGGTCAGATTATCTGAATGTCCTGTTAATTATTAAAAAGGCATTACACAGAGCTTCTGTTATATGAGAAAGAAAGAAATGTGTTGCTCTCTTAAATGTGGCCAAAATGAGGAACCCGAAAAAAATATCTACATACTCTTGTCCAGAACGAGGCAGTGTTTACTTACAAACAGTGCTTCTGCACAGGCCCTCATCCATAACATTAAAACAAGTGACAATGTGATGGAGCTAAATCAGCTACAGAATTGCCATGGAATGCAATTAAGTCTTCATTCTCTTCACAACAACAAAACACAACAATAACTTATATAACACAACAAAAACTTCATGACTTACTGTTTGGTGCTCACTGTCGTGAAAGGTAAGAGAATCACTGTCATGGCTCCCAACCAGTTGCCTCTGCTCCATGAAAACAGATTAATACATGATTAAAAACCTGCCATGTTCATTCCATTCCAAATAACACACACATCTGCACCACTGCACCAATCCACTTTACAGAGGTGCTGCAGATTTTTAGTTTTTGTATTGCAGGAAAGTATGATAACGCTTAATCCCTATATTAAAAATGCCTTCACTGCAGGAAACGTTTAGCCAGGGGGTCAAAAATAAAGAGTTTGGGGAATTCCACTTTCCACTGAACTTCAGCATTGCAACCACTTCATTAGCTGTTGTTATGCAGTGGATGAATACACACTTTAGGAATTAAGGATTAAACTCAAATGTGTGAATAAAGAGTGTATAAAAACCCTTCCAACTCTTGTTTTAGACAAGTACCAAATTAAAATCAAATGTTTTTAGTAAGGCACTGTGCTACCATGAACCACCGGAACGATTTTTGTGTACTAATGCATGATCTCAATCTAAATCAATTATATACGGATTTAACACATTCCAGTTGGTCAGTGTGGTGTTGCTGCATTGATGATGTGGGTAAAGTGGGCAGTCAGTCCAAAATCTCACCTAAGTCTTGAGGTAACACAGAGGATTTATGTCATTTTTATAACCATTAGACTATTTGGTGATAAACTCAATGGCAAAACAGAAATCTCATTAAGACAGACGTTTCATTATAGTCACCAGATCAGGGTTTTCATCCCTGTGGTCCACTGAATCCCAGATATTTGGGGGGATCTAATTTATTTTTATTTTATGCATCACATCCTGCATTCTTATGTAATTTTTTTCTTATTTGAAGAGTTTAAAAAGGTTAAAAAAAAAAAACCCTGGTTAAGGTGATTAGTGAAAATATAGTATCTGGTCCTAGGACTCCACAAATTGGTCCAGAAAAATCTCCACACATTTAGCCTGGTTTTTGCTGGACAGAGATTCAGGGGCCTCAGAACGCAGAAAACACAGGTTAAGGGAGAAGGTATAATAATCAGCTGGGCTGGGACTATCACTCCAGCGGTACATTAATACAACAATATACTACCATATAGTGGTGAAAAAAACTCGGGTTAACCCTAACCCTAACCCTAACCCTAGATAGGTCACCAGTCTGTATTTTAAAGCCTGTTCCGGTACTTATTTTAAGTGCTTCATTAATATGCTTTCTCTTCCCTGCCCTCTCTTACACAGTTCAACCAGGCCCAAGTTCATACCAGTGATTTGGATGCCTTGCTTTTAATGGCACATACATTTGCATGACCGAACAATACTCACAGAACATTTGCATTCACCTGTTACTGGATTACTGTTTGTTGTTTTTTGTGGGTGCACAGTTTATCGGCTGAAAGATTATGGCCTAAACGATCAATTAGTTTTGCTCAGTAATGAAACTGATTATTACAATTATTAAATCGATTCAGAGTCAAAACAATTTCAAAGAAGTCCAATATTAAAACCAGAAAACAGGGGTTAGGTTTAAACATCACTATCACTATGTCAATTTTCATTGTATTCCTTTAATATAATAAAAAAAATGACATGGACTATATGACAAGGTTTTATAAATGTATATATTGTTATAAAAAATAGTGCTCACAGGCAAAACGTGGCTTTACACAGCCATGTTGGTTTTGGCTGATCTTTTTTGAGGCTTAGTATTTCTTCTAAAGTGTGGAATCCTGGATGGTATTGGTATCATTCAATAACTTTTCTGCTAAGGGTTTAGGAAATCGTTTTTTGTTTTATTAAACATCTGCGGTAAGTTTGCTAAGATCTAATCGGAATTTTGTTAAAATCATGCTAAGACAAGTGAATTAATAATAAGCAAATCGTCACCTCTGTTGAGTTCTCTGAAGTTTCTTGTGATGGTGTTTCGGTGGTGGCTCTAGAGCTGGGCTGTTTCATCCCAGTATCCATCTCTTCTGAAGCCTCCATAAAATGATCCTCCTCATCAACACTCGTGTCCATAGAGTCATGAGATGTCCAATCAGATGAGTTGGTGGGTATGGTGAGTGAATCGGGGCTCTGAGCTCCTCCTCCTTGATCCACAGCAGCATGGCGAAGGAAAGTATTGGAGGGCGGAATGACGGGGGAACGGCGGTCTGAACGGGACAGGGGAGGAGTGGATGACGAGGACGACGGGAAGCTGGTCCTCTGGTCCAGTTCTCCTTCTGGTCTGATCTGTGGTTTGTTGGATCTTTTCTGGCTGCCACCTCGAACATAATGGATCAGGGGCTTGGCTCTGTGGCGCAAATTACCCCATACTGTTTTTTTGGGATCCATTAGGATAGGTTTAGTGCTTGTGCAGAAGAGGGATGTGGCCAATGAGTCATACACAAGAGCGGTGTAGAAGCCAAATCCTAAGACAAACAAGCAATCTTTTAAATAGTTCTAAAATAAACATTCTTATATAACTTTAAATATATACAAACCTCACAAAAAATGAGGGGATATTTTAAAATGAATATGAAATTATCCATAAGAACTGCTGGATAATCGGATCCTGTCCATGCCCCATTACTGTCAGTGTGTTTTGACACTCTTGGGTGACCAATGTGGGGGCACTCTGGTCCAGTTTAACATGTTCAAGTTCACCCCCATAAATATATCACTTACTCAATCACCATCATTCACCATCATTCAGTTTGCATCTCATGTGCGTAATCTTTGACTTTTCATTTGCTTCTCTGATGATCGTGTTTAATAAAATATTTTCATTTTAAAATGTCCCCTATTTTTGTAGAAATAAACAACATTTGACATTCATTCATTCATTCACATCCTACTACATAATTGCATTTGAACTTGCAGTAGAAGGTTAAACAAATGCCGGCATATTCCTGTAACTAAACTGAACGAGCCCATTTCTAAAAGTCAAGGCCAAAACTCAAAGTCCTCTGGCTTATACGTCATGCCCTGTTGTTACCTTGGTTACATAACTCGTAGTTTGTTTAGTCATACTGATTAACAATAGCCTCAGATGTTTCTCACATCCCACATAAATCCTACATGGAATAGAATTAGAGGGTTTGGGGGTAATGAATAAAATAATCCTAGATATACAGGTAGATAAAGCTATAATAACAATAACAATAATAATAATCAAGCAGCCAGAAATTGGCTGTTAAAAAAATTAATGGAAAAACAGATTAAAATGAGGACAGAGAGAATTAAAACATTATTTTTAAAACTATATAAACAGATTAAGAAATTCAAGACATGACCGGGATGGGAAACTTAAGAAATTTGGGAAAATTTGGAAGCTCATTTTTAAGTATCTAGAGGATCAGCAAGCTAAAACTACCAACGCCTAACAGATAGGTATGTTTTTTGAAACACACTGCGTGCTGCCTTTCTCCCTTTGTTTTTTCTTTATTTTATTTTTTTTATTATTTATTTGTTTTCCCTTTTTTCTCTTCCCTTTCATTTCTTCATCTATTTTATTCATTTATTCATTTTTTTCTCTAGGGGAAGGGGTGGGTGAGCATTTACAATGTTAATTTGTATGTAAAGTTGTAAAATTTAAATAAAATATATTAAAAAAAAAAAAAGAAATGTGAGAATTCCCAATCCCATCCCTTCTGTAGCAGTCCTAAATCTAGATCCTTTAAATATTTTGGGTTTCTGTGTTGAAATTTGAAATTAAGTTGTCAAAGATTTGTAAGTTCAATGTAAGTTCAATGTAAGTATGTTACAAGACGGGAGGTGCTATGAAACCTATTAAATGTTTATTAAACCTTTATTGTGCGATTTACATGTATAATATAAAAATATAAGTCAAATATATAATACAATTTACGAACTATTTGTAGCTATTGTCGTATTCACAATGAGGGTGTAAGTGATGTGTGTATAAAGTGCAGTGGTGCTTTAAGGTTGTAGGGGTGGGAGTGATGTGGGTGATTATGGGCCAGGTCTGGTCTGATTTAGAATTCGAATAGCCTGTGGAAAGAAACTCCTCCTCATTCTCTCTGTTTTGGTCTTGAGAGCGGGGTTTCCTCAGCAGGGAGAAGAGTCCATGGTTGGGATGGCTCGGGTCCTTCACTAAACAGATTGTACGAGGTGATATTGTTACTAACAGCAATTTTAAACTTCTATATTCTAAATATATAATCATGTAATAATAATAATTACAGGTTAATTCGCTCTACCGAGGTCTGACCATGGCAAGATGGAAATTATAATGTTATTTAGTATGATTACAATCCTACAGACTGTGCAGCTTAGCCAATGTTATCAATATTTACGAAGGACTCCTGATAAGGAAAACCCTTTATCATGTTTTCCAAAACAAAAAGACAATAAAAGTAATCAGCCGTGTGGAATCATTTCCATTTCACCATCTCTATGAATGTTAGGCACGTGATCTTTTAGCACTGTTCATGTGAGATATTAATAATAATAATAATAATAATAATAATATTACAATCCTTTTTAAAAACACAATG
>JAVSBV010028322.1:0-25252 GCA_033117975.1 Parotocinclus spilosoma | reverse complement strand
ATGAAATCGGCCTTAAATACAAGGACATTCAGTTTGTGCTTGCTAAAAGTCATGCGTGTCACATCAGTGAGCGACATCTAAAAAGAATACTTAGTGAAAGAGGGCATCGTAAGGAAGTCGCCGTAAGAATTATTCTGATTTAGCAGCTCTGGTGTACGGAGCCCGCGAGGGGACATGGAGGATTGTTTTTCTTTTGCGTTCCTACGCAATACTATGCGTTACCTCGCAATACTTTCGCGTTGCCTCGCAATACGTTTTTCCCCCCCAAGGAAACCTTGACAAAGCTGCGGTGTGGTGTGCACTCATGACATGACGAGCTGTCGACAAACTAAACAGGTAAATGTTATTAATTTAACATAAATAGTAAATGATTTATATCATTTACTTGAAAATTGCAACGGTGTCATTTAAACACGAAATAGGCTTTTGTAGCTATTGCGAGGTAACGCAATAGTATTGCGTGGGAAAGCAATAAACATATTGCGAGATAACGCAAAAACTATTGCGAGGTAACACAAAAGTATTGCGAGGTAACGCAATACTATTGCGTGGGAATGCAAAAGAAAAAAAAAATCCCCCATGTCCCCTCGCGGGCTCCGTACATAACATGACGAGCTGTCGATAAAATAAACAGGTAAATGTTATTAATTTAACGTAAATAGTAAATGATTTATATAATTTACTTGAAAATTGCAACGATGTATTTCAAACACAAAATAGGCTTTTGTAGCTATTGCGTGGAAACTCAATAAACGTATTGCGAGATAACGCATAGTATTGCATAGGAACGCAAAAGAAAAACAATCCTCCATGTCCCCTCGCGGGCTCCGTACACCAGAACTGCAAAATCAGAATAATCCTTATGACGACTGTGCCCTCTTTCACTAAGTATTCTTTTTAAATGTCGCTCACTAATGTGACACGCATGACTTTTAGCAAGCACAAACTGAATGTCCTTGTATTTAAGGCCGCTTTGATAATAAAAATCAACCAATCTCAAACACGAGTGTATTGTCCCCTCCATTTTCACAAGCTGACCTGTGACCCGCAAGAGTTCGGTGAATGCTGCGCATGCGCATTTGTAGCTATTGCAAGGTAACGCAATAGTATTGTGTGGGAATGCAATAAACATATTGCGAGATAATGCAAAAAGTATTGCAAGGTTATTAATTAATTCATTCATTATTTTTTAGAATAAGGCCTCCTGGGTTCTGTCCAGCATGACAGCTCTGTACTGGAGAGTGAAGGGTCAGGGGAAGAAGGCCTTTGACTGTCTGCGTCAGGCTCTCAGCTACACACTTCATCAAAGCAAGTACGACCAGTGTCAATGCATTAAATTATGGATTGTAACAAACTTGAATCACTTTGGCACTGAGGCTAGATTTTAATTTTAGAAAGATAATCATAGGAAGATTTAAAGATTTAATAACTGCAGTGGTGCTGCTGTTCTTGCTATAATTTGTTCCAAAAGGCCTGTTGATTACTGGAAATGATGAATACCAAGCACATTTTCCTATAATAATGTACATTTAATTGGTTTGTTTGAGATGCAAATCCAAATCATTTAAAGCATTGCATGCAATAACGGAGCTGTACTGTAGAGGTGATCCTTGATTTAGGATGGTTAAACTTTCAGACAAATCCCTAATAACTTAAATGTAACATGAACTGATGAGTTTAACATAATCTATACTGTATCATACTGGGGGCTATTAAACATTAAAACAAACAATAAAATACATTTGGCCTAAATCACAAGGCTTATTTTATAATAAAGTGTTAAAAAATGTTGTGTAATTTAGTGAGTAATGGCTTGAAAGTGAAAAGTAAAAGCATAACGCTTACTCTAATGATGAACTCAAGGGGCTAGGTGCTAATGCTAACTGCTCAGACTGAAAGCCTGTAGAGTTGAATATCCGTTTTCATTTCAGTTGGTTGTCATTGGGCCCCTGTTAGATGTCAAATCAAATTTGCTATCAAATTATGCTATTGGGCCCCTGTTAGATTTAGTTTCATACAAAATTGTTAGTTTTAACAGACTATTAAATCCTGTCCAGTTATGGCTTATGGAAGTCAGCAGGAATGGCAGGGTATTCTGGTTCAGTCTGGTCAAATATAGGAACATTTCAAAAATTCATAAAAAAAAAATTAACAGTAAAATTGCTAGCAAATTATGCTATTGGGCCCCTGTTAGATGTAGTTTCATACAAAATTGTTAGTTTTAACAGACTATTAAATTCTGTCCAGTTATGAGCAGTGGTGGTGTTTTTTTAGTATATCCCACGTCGTATAATAATGAGGAGGTAGCCCAAATGCCAGGGAGCAAAAGTGAGCTAAAAAGTGCATGCAATACTAAAAAACCAAAACCGGGAAATGTCTTATAGAGTGCGTCTTTACCCGGTGGTTACTGTAGTCGGGGCCAGCCACGACTAGAGTCCGACTCAATAGAGCGCAAGAGAGCCGGACAGTGTCCTTCTAACACAAAGACCGGGTTGCTGCTGTAATGAGTGTAAAAGGACGCCGCAGCGCCAGAGGGCGAGCATGTGCACTAACGCACACGCAGCGGGGGGGGGTTAGATTGCGGAAGTGGACAAAGCGCAAAAAGGCAAGCATATAAGCTCGGGGGACCCTTGTAGCGCGAGTGTAAATAACACGCAAAAGGCCCGAAACGCCCAAACACAAAAATAAACTCGGGTACGCGAGGAGCACAAACACGAATATATCGCGAGAGGCGCCGAAGCGCCAGAGGACGAGCTTGAGCTTGAAAACGAAGAAGCCAGACCGGGGTGTGTCCTATTCAGAACTAACTCCCAGCTGGAGTGAGGCTAGGTAAGTGCCGACGACTGAAGAGCGCAAGCTCAAAGCATGTGAGGAGCGCACGAGTACGGGACGGTAAAATCCTCAAAGTGCCCCTAACAAACTAAACACCCGGGGGGTTACCTGCCTATCGGAACTAAAAGCCCCTGGAACTTTACGACTATGGAAACGCGGAAAGGCGCAAGGACGCCGGTGGTCAGACACGTGAACCAAATGTCCATGGAACCCCATTGGAATAATGATGACCTGGCCCCGAACAGCGCTAAAACCACACCTTTATAGGATGTGAACCAGCTGTTTGGGATCAGGACATAATTACAATAATGGATGTTAGGCCGCCCCACCGATGGCTCTGTAATGGCGACCAGCGAGGACGGCTGAACGCACCGGGGGAAGGTAGGAACCCTAACAAAAAGTTGACAAGAGCAAAACCAGCGGGAGGTGAACACGCCCACCACTTTCTTGATTTTGTTCAAGTTAAGTATATCAAGAGAACACGTCAGATCACACTGGAATTTAGTGAGAACTTGTTTTTTACAGTATTTTGCTTCGCATGCTGAGTACCTATACATTGTGTTGTAGATCGTTTCAAAAAACAAATTAATTGCAAACTGCAAATTAATAGCAATATACACGATATATATATATATGTGTGTGTGTGTGTGTGTGTGCATATATATATATATATATATATATTATACATTATATATAACATTAACACAAAAATGTATATGTATATATCACAAAAATTCTGGGATATTTGATTTTGAAAGATTATTTAATTTTTGTATTAAAAAATTTAACTGAACAATATAGTTAAAAGCCGACTGAACATCCATGAAAGCAACTAAAACATAACTATATAGCTCTTAAGAAGAGTCGCTCATAAGTAAAAATAAAAAAAAGAAGTAAAAACAATAAATAAAAGGATAAACAACTGCAAACATCACACAACAATAAAGAACTGAGTAATTCTAAAAATACCGACCCCTACAGAGTAAGTATAGAACGGAAAATGTGTGTGTGTGTGTTTGTGTGTGTTTGTGTGTGTTTGTGTGTGTATGTGTGTGTGTGTGTGTGTGTGTACAGACAGACTATACAATCAGAACATCTCCATCTTGGGAAAGATTCGAGAGGAGTGGCTGAACGAACATGTTAAAGCATGTGAGGTGAGAAACATAATAATAATAATAATAATAATGTTTAATGATGGTTTAGAAGTGTTTGTGTTCTGTAAAAATGATTTAGAGATTAGAGACGATAAAAGAAAACGATCTAAAGCATTTGAGCTGCGACTGATCCTCAGGATTTACCCAGAGGAAGATTGAGAGGGTGTGTCCCTGCCTTCAGCTAGCTCATTCCTACTGCTGTTCTTTATCACCGAAGCTGCAATTTTTACACCAACACACCACCCCAAAGTTCTACAGACTGTAAGATGGGGTGTGAGGCGGAGTGTCAGAGTGTTTGATGGAGTGTTTGATGGAGTGTTTGATGGAGTGTCAGGCGGAGTGTCAGGCGGAGTGTCAGGCGGAGTGTCAGGCGGAGTGTAAGATAAGTTTGTGCTGACTGAGTATCAGATGATAGTCATTTAGAGATTAAAATTAATAACAGTGTGACTGAGATAACAGACGTGATTCTTAACACAGCGACTCAAAAGTTCCTTCAAACAGGATTTTTAAAATAGAATTCAGTTTTTCGGAGGATTTATTTATCCCAGTTTTAGTCATAAATATTTAAAAAATAAAAGAGATAAAATAAAAAACAGAACTGTCAGATCACGACTATGGACACAAAAAGTGTGTGTCTGTGTGTATGTGTGACTGTGTGACTGTGTGACTGTGTGTCTGTGTGTCTGTGTGTCTGTGTGTCTGTGTGTGTGTGTGTGTGTGAGTTCAGATGTTTGAGAAACAGGAAGTTGAACGGATCAATGCACTGCGGAATGTGGTGTGGACTCACCTCAACCAGCTGTCACAGCAGTGTGTAACCAGTGATGAGGTGACAATAACACACACAAAACCTTCCACCTTATTCTGCTTAATCATCCTTCACATTTTATTATTGTCTATTACCTTCAATTTTATTCTGTTTAGTCTGTCCTTAATTATGCTCACCGGCCACTTTATTAGAGATTCCTTTTAGTACTGGGTTCAGATCTGCTTTACTTCTTTGTTGCACATGCGCCACGTTTTTCGTCTAAATTTCTCTTCTCTCAACGTCAAAGATTTCTCGGTGCCTTTTTAAAATCCTCAATTTAAAAAACACTCGAGCTTATATGAGTGTAGGAAGCTCTAGTTTGTGTTTTTTAATCATATAAACACTAGAATATTCTTAGATAAACAATAAAACGGTTCCATCCAGTCAGCGGGAGCTTTATAACATCATCATTCTGCAGCCTTTCAGCTTTTTATTAAACCACAAATTTACTTTAATACTCACGTTTTTATAATTAGCTCGTGATGAGCTGTTCTGCCTGGCAACAGCGCTCTGATTGGTCAGCCAGATTTTAATGTAGAAATAAGAACAGGGTAAACATTAATGCAGCATCACTACAAGCAGGTCAATAAAAAATAACCTTACCAAGATTGTGTGTGTGTGTGTGTGTGTGTGTGTGTGTGTGTGTGTGTGTGTGTGTGTGTGTGTGTGTGTGTGTGTGTGTGTGTTTTGGGCGCAGCTCTATGAGGAAGTGAGGAAGTCTCTGGAGCAGTGTAACATTCAGGAAGACATCGAGCACTTCATCAACGTCAGAAGAACTGGAGACAAACCTCCAGGTGAGCACACACACACACACACACACACACAGAGAAAGGTTCTGATTGGATCTGTTTTATGAGCAGCATGTTAGGGCAGGTACGACCTGAAGCACAGTTTGCACATATTTAATTTTGTGCAGTGTAATAAATGAGCTCGTTATAATACGATCATGTATTTAATAATGATATTTAGACCCCTGATAGATTATTATTATTTTATTAATGTATTAATATTCTTGTTGTTATTATTTAGTCGGACTGTGAGTACAATTATTACTTTTACAACACTTGCAGTGCATTTTTATTATTATTACTAATGGTAGTGTTGTTATTATTAGTATAATGTGTTGTTCTTATAACTAATTATTATTATTATTATTATTACTAATGCATGTAATTATATTACTGTGATAAATACAATGTAGTAAAATAATACAATAAAATAATAGTCATACATATTGCTAATAATAATACAGCAAGAATGACACTTATTTTTGTTTCATTATTATTAGCAATAATTATTATTGTTAGATTATAAAAACATATTCTTATTATACAGTATTATAATGAAAGTGTTATTATTTTTATTATTATTATTATTATTATTATTATTATGCTATTAGTATTCCAAATAATACAATTATATTTGTTATTATTATTATTATTATTGTATTATTAATAGTAATATTTTTATTTGCATTATTAGTTTTTCTGATTTTCATATTTTCATTTTAAAATGTATTATTATTATTATTAGAGTATAAAATATTTATACATTATTGTAATGTTAATGTGTTATTTTATTACTGTATATTTCACTATTAGTAATATTAATCATGTTGTATTATTATTTATTATTATTGGTATTGTATTATAATTAATTATTAAAATAATATTTATTATTATTATTTATGTGTCTGTATTTTTTAATAATATTTGGTATTATTATTATTATTATTATTATTATTGTATTATCATTCATTATTAAAGTGATATTTATTATTATTATTGATGTATCTGTAATTTTTAAATAATATTTGGTATTATTATTATCATTATCACTATTTTTTTTATTTTTTTTATTAGTATTATTATCATTAATAATTAAATTAATATTTATTATTATTATTATTATTATTGATGTATCTGTAATTTTTTTAATAATATTTTGTTTTATTATTATTATTATCAATATTATATTATCATTAATTATTAAAGTAATATTTATTATTAATATTGATGTATGGGTAATTGTTTTTATAATATTTGGTATTATTATTATTATTGTTATTATTATTGTAGTTGTATTATCATTAATAATTAAAGTAATATTTAATATTATTATTACTGGAGTATCTGTATTTTTTTATTATATTTGGAAATATTATTATTTATACATTATTTTTATGTTAGTGTGGTATTATTATCATCATTATACTATTAGTAATATAATTGTTGCATTATGATTAATAATATTTGTTGTTATTATATTTATTTATTATTCTTTTTCTTCTCTGCTGATGATCTCTGCTATATTTTCGGATCCTTGTTATGAGCTTTATTCCTGTTCGGGGCATTTCTAATGCAGCAGTAATTAAATCAGCTCTGATTGCTCCACAGCACCGATACTTTACGAGAACTTCTACACCAATCAGAGAGCGGCTCTGAGCAGACAGCCTCCGTCCATCAGCAGGTCTGTAAACATCACTGTGTTCATCACTCACTGGTTATAACCCATCACTAATGGGGGTTTGGTCCTACAGGAGAGGAGCTCCAGCACCAGCACCAGCACCAGCACAAGCACAAGGTACGACCTTTAGTTACCTTAAACAAACACCCTAATTTCATGACTTAGTTAGTATTAAATCCTAAGTATTAAAGCGCTGTGCGGTTTTTATAGACGACCCGACGTATTCAACAATAGCAGAGCCAGGATACAGTCTGATTCGATACTGACTCCCACTGCACGAGGTAAGCGTTTCAAACTGAATTAGAATCAAAAATAGAGTAGGATTTAGGAATTCCTGATAAGAAATATTTTATCCTATGCAAATGTGCCTCAAAACGTTTAACACACACAGTCCAGCGCTGCCTCTGAACTCAGCAGAGTGATTCGTTTAAACCGAAACTCGATCACTCAGTACAGTACAGAGCGATTCAGTGATTCATTTTCACAATCTCTCTCTCTCAGTGCAGATCTCCACTCTGTTTAGCATGTTTTTCTTTATTTTTACATTTGCAATACTGTATTCCTATAGCAAATATACTCTATAGGTCCTAAAAAGTAGTAATGACAGCCAACCAAAAGGAAAATAGTTCACCAGTGTTTTGCTTTTTCGCTTTCAATCCATTAACACTAAATTACATACAATCCTTTTTAGCACTTATTGATAAATTAAGCTTTATTATGAATGATTTTGGATAACTGCAGGTTAGTGTAAGTGTTAATAAGCCGGTATAGATTTTATTAAACTCATCAGTTCATGACCTATTTAACTTAGGATGGATTTATCAGAACATTTCTACATCATAAATCAGGAGCTCCTGTATAATATCACAATTAATGTATAGAATAACTCATACAGGGGGGGATTTAGTGGGGATCTGGAACCCAGTCTTACAATTTACATTATTTCTTATGGGAAACATTTGCTTGATGCTCTCCGTTTTCACTTTTTCACACAGGGCCATGTAGGTTTGGATTTTTTCTCCCTTAATAATAAACACCTTCATTTACAAATTGCATTTTGTGTTTACTTGTGTTGTCTTTGACTACTATTTAAATCGGTTTGATGTTCCGAAACACTTAAGTGTGACAAACATGCAAAAAACAGGAAATGAGGAAGGGGGCTAACACTTTTTCACACCACTGTATGAGATTTGGTCAACCAGAGCCTCAGACTGTGAAAGAAAAGTCATTGAAATTACCTTGGCATATTACATTTGGCATGGTAGTTAGTGCTAGACAGCCTGGTGTGAGTATTTCAGAAACTGCTGATCTGAGAATTTCATGAACAGTGATCTTTAGGGTTTACAGAAAATGGACTAGCCAGCAGCCAGCAGCACAGCACTTGGCACAAAGCAGGAAAAAACATATAAAGTGCTAATCCATCGTAGGGCAGATACACACTCATGCACATACACACACACACCCACACACACACACACACGCTAGGGCCACTTTAGCACTTTAGCATCATTTAACCTATTGAATGTGTTTGGACTGCTGGAGGAAACCCCAGAGAATGGTCAGACAATGAGAACATATTCAACAGCCAGCAGTTCTCTGGGCAAAAACGTCGACGAGAGACGAATTGTCAGACTGGTTGGAGCTGATAGAATTGCAACAGTAAAAAAACACTTGTCACAATCGAGATATACAGAATCTGACGTCTGAATGCACATCAAACCTTAAAGCAAACAGGCTACAGCAGCATCAGCCAATACCAGGTGGGTGCCATTCCTGTCAGCTAAGAACAGGCAACAAGGCTATAATTTGCACTGGCCTGAATAAATTGGACAATGGAACATTGTAAAAACATTGCGTGGTTTGATGAGTCTTGATCTCTGCTATAACATTCAGACAGTGAGGTAAGAATTTGGCATAAAAATGAAAGCATGGATTTACCTTGGTTTGTATCAGTGGTACCAGTTGCTGGTAGATATGTGGGGGATATTTTCTTGGTACAATTTGGGCCCTTTAATACCAATTGGAATATCTAATCTGAATACTGTCCTTAAAACGACTGCAGAATGCAGAACAGTTTTTGTGAGAAAGCTGTCAATATAGAATCTCTCCAGAAACTCCATAGTCCTAGGTTCCTCTTATGAGCTGTGGTCTGATTTGAAACAAGTTTGTTCTCATTCAGCATGGCTTTAGCAGAATAAAAAAAAGAAGGGAGAGGGAAAGTCAACATAACAGTCCATCGAAATTTAGTACAAAAAATGGATCTAATGAGCATTATTATCACTGTTGTCTAATATACTTCATCTACTCTATCTGTATCACATCACGTTCAATTTCTTGTCAGACTGTAAATAGAAGGTTATTTATTTGTAAGTCAACAGGTCATCAGCAAGCAAAGCGCAAATACTAAAATCATTACCGTCAATATTGTTGAACCATTAATGTGTGAATTTGAATATACATTTTAGATCATTTTCCTGTTTGAAGATCCAACCCTAACATCTTAGTTTCATTGCAGAGGTAGCTTTATTTTATCTCCTGGTACTTGATTGGGTCCATGATTCACAGACAGTTGTAATAGATTTCTTAAGTAATGCTTTAACTGTAAATATGCACATTTTAAGGTTTTCACTGGTCTGAATTACAAAGGTCAACAAAAACTTCGACTCAGTTTATGGGTGTGTCCTTAAATCTCAACTGAAGTTGACTATATGTCACCTCATGTCCAGTGAGAAAATCATGAATGGCTAGGAATTTCTGAAATCACAGAATAGCACTAAAAAGTAAAAATGTTTTAAAGTAATTACATATGTTAGAATGCATTAGATTTTCATAAATTCCATCTTTTGCTGTAATAACTGCATTCACTTTGGACAGTGTGCAAACTTTGACGATCTCAGCATGATTCCAGAGTATTACCTAACTACTTTTGTGATGTTGCTGAATGCCTTGCTTCCTCTGCGTTTAGGGCAAATACATGGTAGTAGCGATTGTAGTGCTTTATTCAAGTCAATTCAAATGTCCAGATGAGTCCAAAAGTAAGGGACCAATAACCCCTGTTGAACAACATGTGGCAAAGGAAAATCTCACTCAGACTCCCTTAATAGTAGTAGGGATGCATTCTCGGTTGTATTTCACAACATAACTCAAATAATGATTCATCAGTCCAAATTTCCATATTCTTCATTTTGTCCTTGTTTTTTTAGACATTAATGACTTTTTAACACATCCTCTAAACAGAAAATTTTGCATTAGACAATCTTCTGGTTATATTTTCCTCTCAATAAAATCTTGTTTTCAAATTCCTTAAATTCTGCTGACAGTTTTTGAAGGTCTTTTTTTCATGTCCTTGAGAGCTGTACATTTCAGCAGGTGGTCATCTCTGACTGAAGAGGATTTCTTATTAGAATTTTCTCTTTCTGTGCAAGAACACTATGCAAGTATGACCATTAACTTGTTGGTATGACCATTAAAAATGTAATATTTTGCAATTTTAGATTTAGCCTGTTATTTTGCCCAAAGGTGTATATGCTGATGCATTTAATTTTCTAGAATTTCTAAATGTAGCATTACCTAGTTTGTGGTTTTTATTAAGAAATATAATTTAATTAAGTATTTTTTATTTCACTGAAGTAACTTACTCCAATTAAAGAACCATATTTTAACCAAGCTAATTAACCACAAATATATTTTAACCTTTATTACTTAGAATGCCAAATACTCTTGAGATCTGACTATGTTATCTGATGATACACCGCAAGCTCTTAAAATATATTGTTAGCAAAATCATAAGAATGTCTTACAAGTGCATTTTGGGTATCCTGTGTACAGCCAATAGTCTTAGCTGCCTGTTGCGAGAGATTTATCAGAGAGAGAGAGAGATAATAGAGAGAGAGGTCCACATTTCCCACACACATGTTTCTAATGAGCATTAGTAGTATAGTTACATCACTGTGACCTAATTGAATTCATCTTGTCTATCTGTTCCACTTTATGTGTTTGCTTCACACAAAGTAAAAGGTCATTAAAAGTGATGTAACTAGTTCTTGTATCACTTTTCATGACTCCAAACAGAAGTCTATGTGTTTGACTATTCATCAGGTCACGTATCAGGAAGCAAAGTTTAAACAATGAAAGTGTTTCCTCATGTTTCTTTAAGAGGGAAAGGAACAACTAAGTTTCTGAAGAGCAAGTGAGCAAGCTTACCCTAAAGCTTGACCTCTTTTATTGTTTTATTGTTCACCACTGCCAACACCCGGAAAAGTCTCAGGTTGCTCTTACTATGAAGATAATTATAATCATAATTTTCCCCAGATAATGCCTTTCCTGTTTGCCGTGGGTATATATTTTTCTGCATTCGATATACTTTTATGCATGATGATATAAACTCCACCTTTCTGATCATAGCCTGAACAAATTTGAAAAATTTTATTTTATGCATGCATTATTTGATAAGAAGTTTGTGTTTGGGTTTTCACCCTTAATTTTTTATACAGGTAGTTTATTATTCTGTGGTTATATACAATCCCCTTCACAATTATTGGTACCCCTGGTAAAGGTGAGTAAAAACAGCAAATAAAAAGTCAGAGAAAGTAGAACAGATTAAGTAAAGGTAATCTAAGGGGAAAAAAATAAAATTTTTGTATTGATTTGGACAGATGTATCCTACTGGAATGTCCAGTGACAACCCATTTTTAGTTTTCTGACAGAGGCAGACAATTTTAGATTGAATAGAGTTCATAATGACATGCACAGCACATCAAAAGGGGTCCTCGGGGCCTTAGGAGAAAAAAACAGTCCTACAGAACATTGCAGACCCTCCACCATACTTAACAGTTGTATCAGTTGCTTCAGTGTAGTTATCTGTGTTTTTACACCAAACCCACATTCACTGTTTATTTACCAAAAAGCTCTGTTTTCATTTCATCTGACTATCCAATAAAGATCCTTGGTAATTTGTTGTTTCTTTTGTTGTTCTCTCCACTGTGCATGTGAACAAAATAAATTTCATTCATTAATTTATCCAAATTTATCTTACTTCCAGTTGGCTGCAATTATTACATTTGTGCTTTCACTGTAGAAATAGGTATATTCAGGTCAGTAGTTATTTATATAGCCACTACCTGACTTGACTTCTTATTTAAACAGAACACAAAACAATAGTTAGGGTTAGCACCATGACAAAAATATTCAATTCAAATCAAATTTATGTATATAGCGCTTTTTACAACGTAGCTTTACAATTTTATATTATCTTTAAAGGACAATCCCAAATTGAGCAAGCCTAAAGCAACAGTGGGAAGGAAAAACTCCCTGAAAGTAAAAGGAAGAAACCTTGGGAGGACCAAGACTCCAAATGGGACCCATTCTCCATGGGTGGCCTAGATGTCAATTAAGTAAAAACTTAAGTATATTAAAGTAACAGTAACATTAAGTAAACAATATAACTTAAATTAATAATAACATTTAGGTTAGTAATAAAATAAATAAGAAAAATAGATTTTAAAACAAAATAGTTAAAAAATCGGTCCTCAGTGGAAGGTCAAAAATAAATCTGCTAAGTACCTGGAAATGGCCCGGGAAGAGACAGGGGGTGTAGTGAATGTACCATCTGAGTTTGAAGGATGGACAGTGAAACTGTGGGATCTGCTTGTGCTTGTTGGCTGACCAAACCATCCTCTCTACTGGTGGGATGTCTGGAACCTATTTGCTGTGTGTGTCCTCACAGAACCACTGCTCCCAACACCTAATAGCAACTAGATCAGAATAGTTAATATGACAGACAACTATGTCAACTGGGTAAAATGTCGAGTGCATCATAGAGGCATGTCTAGTAGTGAATGATCTCTCACAAAAAAAGGTATACTATCCAAAAGTAACCTCTAAAAGCCTTTTTATAGGGCAGTGAGGGAAGTAACTTATGTCCTCTTGAGGCAAGACCTAGTGTCAAATCAGACTACATCTGTAATCATTAATATATCTGCCTTAGACATAACTGAATGCTATGCTTCTATCGGGTGCATTATAATTAGTTTTTTAACTTTAAGAAAGTAAAATTGAAATAGAAAAAAAGCTTATACATTACATTTTACAGAATTCTGTTAAGATATTCAAATAATTTAGCGATGCCAATAATTGTGGGACATGTAGTTTTGATAAATTAGGATTTTTTTCCCCTCATAATATGTAATTTATAACATAACTTTCCTTCTATTTTTTATTGTCTGATTAAACTAATTCAGCTAGAGGTGAATTTCTTATAACCCTTTTCACTCATTTTTACTGGAGTGCCAACAATTGTGAATGGGATTTTATCATGCTGAATTATTCCTTTGTGCACAACCATCAGAAAAAAGCATCTGGATTAGTATTGTTTCAAACATGGATGAGCCATTTTACATGAAATACTACAAAGGGGAAGTAATGTCATGTGGTGGAGAGAGGCAGAAATCCAGATATATCCAACAAACTTACACAAGCTGTTGTTGTGTGAGACGTTGTGTGATGTGTGCTGAAGCCGAATTCTGCATGTCTTACACCTAATTATAATGGGCGTTTTAATGTAATAAAGATGTCCAATATTCCCAGAGGTGCCCAGTTTCTTTATGTTTTATTTTCCCATATTATAGATGAATGAAATCAGTATGAATAGGGTTATGAGGGGATTTTATGTAGGTTATGACCTGCTTACTAAATGCTGATATTGATGTGAGTACAGAATATATATATTTTAACTGGTAAAATAAGAAGATCAAAAACACAACCATATCTATAGTGATATTGTATACTCAGAATAATGCAGACAGCAACCATGGGCAAGGATCAAACCCAGAACCCAGAGCTGTGCCAAAACAACACCCCCTTTTACCTGCTGTTTATTTTCTATATAACAGTTCCAATTAGCACTTAATATGTGATTATGCAATGCAGAAAGGCCACAGACAATGCAGTTGCTAATGCAGATTATTTCAGTTTAACAGGCCTGCCTCACATTTCCTTCCTGGCACACGGCCTTGGCAGAAAAGAGTCAAAGGAAACAGAGGGCTCTGTCTGTATTCACTTTGATTAATTATCAACAGTCTGCTTGCTGCAGGCTCTTCTGGAGGCTTGTGAGAGATCAGAACACACCAACTCATATCCTGCGCCTGAGAGGTTTTCCTCACTGCAGCGTGGTCACGGCACACTCATTACTTTTTATGTCTGCCTGGGAGAGCATTGAGGGAACATAGCAAATGGCAAATATCATGTAAAGAATTACATATTATAAAACATACCAGACTTTTTGTGCATGTCAAAATTGAAGAGAGCAAGAAACATGGCCAAACAAAAGAAGTAATGACTGTAAAGTCAACATTTCTTCACTGCTCCTCGGCTGTAGGAATTTGAAAAAAATGAATTTGGTCTGATTAGCAGTTGTGGGTTAGGGTTATATAATAATGGAAGACAAACAAAACTCAACAACGGTTTTGAGGTAGTAAAGAGGGTAAAGGGGATTCTGGTATTCCAATAAGATATATGCCTTATTGAATTATGAATATATCAGTACATAGATCAGTAATTTTGTAAAGGTTTTAATCTTTGCTAATTAGATCAGCTTCTCTCTACGATCATTTGTTTCAATCCTTCCGACAGGCCCATAGTAATTTATTTTGTTTTGTAGCCTAGTGGTTAAGGTACTGGACTCTGGACCTGATGGTCCAGGGTTCAAATCCCCACTTCTGCCAAGCTGCCACAGTTGGGTCCTTAAGCAAGGCCATTGCTTGAGTTGTAAGTCGCTCTAAATAAGGGCATCTGCTAAATGCTACCTGGCTTGGACTACATGGATGTGTCCAATATCATGTGCATACGATTTGGTGACACTGAACTTAAATTGGTAGTACTAATGTAATATTGGTTGGTGCGGTGGCCTGATCAGCACATCATCACACCACAGCAAAAGGTGTTTGATCGCAGGTGGAACGACTAGTGAACTTTGTGTGTGGAGTTTGCAAGTACTCCCCATGTACACCTGGGTTTACTCAGGGAACTCCAGTTTCTTAACTTTAGTTTATCTAGAGTTTCTAAAGTGCCAATGCCACATGAGTGTATGTGCTGTCCTGCTGGTCCAAAGTCCAATAGCTTAGCTGCTAGGCTTCCACAGTCCCCTCACATCAGAATCTTTCTCTGTCAAAAGGTAGTCAAAAAGAAAAATATTTTTCATCCAGTGCTGTAAGATGCTTCATATTTATGGTCCCAGTCTGCACTGAGATGGCAGTGTGCCCGTAGCATCTGTTCCTTTTCCTGACTCCCCCATCTGTCCTCTAAACAACTGCCTGACAGTGTGTTCACGCTCTGAGGTCAGAGTGGCCAGCGGCTTTCATCTCCTCAGCAGCCTCGATCACATGCTGCCAGTGATCTGATTAGAACTTTCCCATTCTCAATGAAATATGTATTTGCTGATGCTGCAATCCAACAACAAGTTAAAGGAAGCAAATCCCACAATGAAAAGGGATCATGCTGGAGGAAATAAGCTGTTTCTAAGCCACAACTACAACCAGCTGTTTGCAGATGATGTAAGGAGCACATTTATCATGAACTTGTTTATCAGACTTGACACATTAGAATACACCATAAAGATGTTACATGCGCTTTTCACTTCTGCTGCTCTAAGCTCCTTCCAGTGACCAAGGCTAGCACTGTGATGTAAACCTTTGTGCATACTGGTATATACAGCATTAAGTGGAAAATGCACAACATACAGGCAACATCGGTGCAGCACATCACTTCATAGTCAAGCTGGGTTTGTAAGACAATCTAACAAAAGTTATAATACATAGAACCTATTCTACACATGATGTTGCTCTCACTAGCAGAAAACTTTAAATAATCAAGGATGCACTTTGTATACAAGCTGACTCATACAAACTCTGCCAAATACATAAAACATGATAAGCTGTAAATCGCCAACAAGGCTTTGTTGTAGCTGATTTTTGTGCTCAGTTGCAGAACAGCTTTTTTTATGGACAAAATATTTATCAGTAAATTGGGCCAAATGGACATATTGATTGTTCAAAAGGTTAACGGTTTAGAATTTTAGGATAATTACTGGCAAGCCATAAATTAAACAAAACTTACTCAAAAAAATGACTTTCTATATGAGATTCTATACACAAGAGACTAAAAAACTGCATGCAGATGATAAATTATTTCTCCTGTTGGCACCAGTGCCATATTGATGATTTTATCAAGCCCACTCCTGTTGTTATGTTGGGGTCTTTTTAGCAGAGCCTTTTGTCATGCTAGAAGGATTAGATCAGCTCTGTAGAGGAAATTATCCATTTTAACAGGCGGAAATTAAAGGGCCGACCATCAAAGCTGATGATTTAGTCATAAAGAAATTAAAACTCAAAACACAGTGCTGCATTCCCACATAAACAAAATCAATCTTTATCACACTCCCACATCTTTTGTAAACAAGAGGTTTGTTTTGTTAGCATAATGTCATATAAACATTTAATTCCAAACCATTTTAATGAATTAGTTCAGCTCCAAAGACAGGGAACTGTTTGTTGTCATGGACTGCATGTAATGTAGGTACAGCCTTGTAATTGTTGATGGTAATACCCAAACTCTCATATACTTCTTAAGTTAAGGGCACATTTGTAATTTCACAAATGGCAATAAACAGAACTGTTGTTACATTTGCAAGCCCTCATCACTATAAGGTGTGGGGGGGAACTATTATTATATATATTAATAATTGTTTAGTTCCAGTTTGTTAATATAGTACACAAATAATGGCCAAGTCATATTGGTTATGTTTCCCTAAAAAAATTAGACACTTGCATGGTAAACAAAAATTGATATACAGTGGAGGGCAAATGCAGATCTCAAAGCTTTGCAGCAACTATTTGAAGAAAAAATAAAGCTAGAGTAAACTAAACAGTAAGCCCAAACAGTAGAGGCTCTGGAACATGTACGTTTTGGAAGTAACCACTGATATAATGGCAGATATCTCAGATATCTCATTGGCCAAAGATCCTCAGGGGCATCAGAGTAAGGTGTGTGCAGGGGGAGCTTAAGGACTGATGGTGCTAGCCCCCTGTGACCTGCAGTACAGGCAGATTGGAGGATTCCTAGTAAGTGCTGTTAATATTTACTTAATACGACAGACTCGTTTGACTAGATAAATTAGTTTAATTCTTACGTATATCATTTAAGCCACACAAGGAGTTTGGGTCCTCCCATGTTTTTTTCCTTATAACATTTAAGGAGTTTTTCCTTTCCACTGCTGCCCTTAGCTTGCTCAAGTCAAGTCATATTTATTTATACAACACTTTTTAAAAATGTGACATTGTCTCAAAACAGCTTGCTAATTCCTAAAGCCAATCCACGCTTTAGGATTTAGCAAGCTGTTTTGAGATAATGTCACATTTTAAAAAAGTGTTGTATAAATAAATATGACTTGGCTTGCCAGTCGTGCTTGCTGTAAAAGTATAATTGGACACAGCAGGATTAATAGTGAAATACATGTATGCATTGCTTTATGTCTAAGAATGTTCTGTCCAGATTACATAGCTTACTTAGAAATTCTATAAGGGATACTATAGGATATAGGGCATTGGCTAAATTGCCTGATACTACAGTGTTTCCCATGCAATTATCAGAGGTGGTAGATGAAGTACAAATACTTTATTGTGGTATTGAAGTATTTTTAGGTATCCATACTTCATTATTTCTGTAGCTCAACACTTAACACTTAGTTTTACTTCCTACATTTCATTAGAAAATTTTACTTTTTACTCGCTAAATTTCAAAACAGACTTACATTAGCATTGATTCATATGATTTGATATTTTGATATATTGATTGATCTATTTGAGTAACTTTACTCAGGCACTTAATGAAGCACCAAGTGGAATCATATGTTAAAACCTGATGCATTGCAACTGAAGCAATGGTGCATGCACCTAAATGATGCAATAGTGTTGCTTCCACCTGTTTCAGACCATTGTCGTACTAGGGTGGTAATATTTTGAAGGAAGTCTTGCAGTGCAGCTGTACCTCTACAGGCATTAATATGAGAAATCATAGATACTAAGATCACGAATACTAGTGATACGAAGTGTTCAGGCAGGTTTGTGCGCAATACTTTATTTAACACAAGATTCTATTGCCAACAGTAGAAATTGTATACACTTCACACTGTTTTTATTAATCAGACCCAATAGGTTGTGAACACATCCCTGGAAAGGTCATGTGTACCTCTGGACCTCAATAGAAGACTATTCGTTTGAAAAAAGTGAGGTAGAAAGGATTTTTAAAATAAATATTTTGTACTTTAAATACATTTAATAGCATCCACTTTTGTAATTCCACTTTCATAAAATAGGAAGCAATGGGTAGCCCTGCCACCTCACAGCAAGAAGGTTCAGAGTTCAATCCCAGGCTGGAGTGGCTTTGGTCCTCCATGTTTCGGTGTGGGTTTATTCCAGGTACTCTGGTTTATTCCCAAAAAACATATACGGTTAATTGACCACTCTAAATTGGCACTGATTTGAGTGTATATATAACTAGTTATGTGCTCGTGTATAGATATAACACGCCACTGACGCCGATCGCGACGTTAAGCAAAACCAAACAAACCTGTGTATAACATAAGACGTATTTCAACTTGTACTGTTCGATCGGATTAGTAACATGTAGAGTTGAGTAAAGAACTTGCTTGCTTATCTGCCACCTCTGAGCATTGATTCGAAGGGTTAAAACACTTTACATGCTTAAAGTTCACAGTGCCACAGTGCACTTAACGTGCTCAATGTTAATAACCAAATGTCACTCAACATTTGGTCAACCTAGAAGCAGGCCCTAGTTTCTCATATATTTACTTTTAGATTATTACACAGTCCGCTATTTAGAAGAAGTCTACCTCGTATACGCTGCTGTTTTTATATGTAATACACTGTGTTCAGTTCACTTTCCATCCAATAGGAAGCGGTTGGACAGTGAATAGAGCGCTCTGATTGGTCGGGTGCGGTGGGAGTTGTTTCCGCATTCCGCTGGGATTGTAATCGGACAGACAGGACTGGGGATAATTAGAGGGAACAGCAGAGCGTGTTAGCGTAAATCATCCGGATCTGTCATTCCATCGAAAACCAAGGATGCCTTATATACTCATCAGCACGCAAATCCGACTGGTGTGTATTTTACTCAATCTGAAAAACTCTCATCTTTAAATCACCTGATCGCTCTGGAGCAGGTGTGCAAACAGGATTCATTATAGCAGTGATGTAACGATTCAGTACGACTGTCTGTATAATCTTTTATTTTACATTTTGTCTTAGATCCTGGAAAAACAAACACTTGTGTTCGTAAATTAATTGCTAGTTATTCCTACGGTTGCTTTATTATAAGTTACTGAATTGTTGTTGTGCTTCGGAACAGACTTTCCTTAACGCCATGTTTCTGTTCCATGTGTGTGTGTGTGATCGTTTGTGATCGTTATGTTTTATAATATAAAAGCCTAAACAAACAATTCTTAGACCACGATCCAGTCATAGTCTGAAGTGTCTAAGCATGTTGTTTACATTTAAGGATAATGTGAGATTATGTGATCAGAGAGGAGGTTGGCATTTCTTTTTGTTGGAAGTGTGTGGAGAAATGGAATGAGCATGTCATGAATTAAAGCTATTGTGCTTTAATATTAAAACGTAATTATGAAAATCAGTACAAATGTCACATAGTGCAATACATTCGTATTAAAACCCAGTTTATAGAATGAATGAACACTAAATTTTGGGATTTTATATGAATTTCATATAAATCAGAAGGTTATCAGCTAGGTTTAACAAAATGTATACAAATGTTATTTCTCACTTCTTATTCCTAATCAGGAATGTTGTAAAATGAAACTATAATATGCTATTCCAGACTTTGCACTGAGCAAATTGATTTAAGTTAAAAAGAGATCAAATCAATTTTTTTTTATTTCTGATTCTCAGAAAAAAATACTATTTTTGTACTGTATTTGCTTGGTCGCTAATCATTGAGACAATTGTAGTTTATAACTACAGTATATCATTCAGGTTACACAAGGAGCTTTTAATTGTATTGAACTGTTAATTAAGCAAGTACAGAGATAGCAGATCAATTTTGTGTGTTTTTAGGAGACTGGGCCCACTCTGGTAGGTGATGAGTATTCTGATCCAGCCATCATGAACTATCTGGGAGCAAAAAAGACCACCATTCTGGGCAACAACTTGTAAGTGAAACAAATTGTTGTACTGGTGGACACAAACTGGTGGTCTTGTAAACTCAACAGGGCTGTGACTTTTTAGTGCTGCAGTCTGACTATTTTAATTGACTGTCTTGTGATCATGACTTGTTTTTTTGTCGCTGCCTAGAAAGCAGTATTTTTCCCAGCCCCCTTGTAGTGTTTCTAACTGGTTTATAAGATGCCTAACAGGAAACAATGTGGTGAATTTGAAATAAATGCAAATTGTAACTTGATGTGCAAAAATAATTTATTTATAAACTGTACTACCTGTCACTCTTAAGAAACTGCCTCTGTTTTCTCTTACCATGCAGTTAGTTTTATTTGTAGTAGTCGTCGAGGTGGCACAAGTGCTTAGCGTGGTCTCATCGTGGCTCCCTGGTTGATCCCAACCTTGAACAACCTAACTCGTGTGGGGTTTGCATGTTCTCTCCACGCAGGTGTACTCCATGTACTCTGGTTTCTTCCAGGATATGTGTTACATAACTTGACCCAATATGAATGTGTCTGACTAGTATCAATGTACCCTTGCTCCTGTCATGAATAGCTGTCATGAATAGTCCACATTTAATAATAGCACCTTTACACAATTTGGATAACTTAGATCTATTTTCTCTAGCTTATCAAGCTGTATGAGGAACATAAGAAAGGGTACCTGTGTTCACATGCACAACATTGGAGAAAGGCGTTTTGATATCGTGAGAATATTGTAAGCATGTTGTGAATAAGCCTCTTTGTATTTAGCCTTAAAGAGGTTTAACTGGACTGCAACAGCTTATAATAACGTCAGCAGTTCTTGTGTAAGTCTCTGGGGTGTACAGGTGGATATGTTCACTTATCAAGTTAATTAGGTTCTAGGACTACGACAAATACCACAAGTGGACGATCTGGAATGGAGTCCAGACATTGGCACATGCCAGAGTTTATGTTAGACGTTTCAAGTTTGTTCTGCCCAAAAGTTGAGTATTTTATTTATAAAATCAGCAGACCATATTATATGAACAGGTTTGGCAAAAACATTGCCGAATGCTGCATGGTGATAAAAAGCATATGGTAACATGAAACCTCTTTGGTTAATTAATAACAAATGTTTGTCAACTCAGCTCAGTGAATTGAACAGACTGGAAGTCTAGCACTTTATTGGCTCCAAAGCTTGCGTTCTGTAGTGGTAATATTGATTGTGGACATAATTGATTTATGGTAACGTGTATACACTGACAGGCCACTTTTTATTAGGCACATCTATTCAACAGCTTTTTAGCACAATTATCTAATTAGTTAATCACATGACTGCAACTCAGTGTAGTATTAGGGATGTAGACATGGACCTGCCGAAGTTAAAACCGAGCATCACAATTAGAAAGAAAGGGGATTTAAATGTTGCATGGTTGCTGGTGCTAAACGGACTGGTCTGAGTATTTCAGAAACAGCTGATATACTGATATTTTCAGACACATCTCTCCGGTTTACTCAAAATAAATTAAATTGATGCCAGATGTCAGAGGAGAATGGCCAGACTGGTTTGGACAGAATAGCAAGTTGATCTGATGAGTCTCGTTTTTTGCTGTGACATTTGAATGGTAGCATCAGTATTTTGCATAAACAACATTAAAGCATGAATCCATCATACCTGGTATCAATCGTTCAGGTTGGTTGTGATGGTGTTATGGTGTGGGAGACATTTTCTTAGTACACGTTGAGCCCCTTAACAGCAAGTAAGCATCGTTTAAATACCACAGCTCACTGAATGTTGCTGTATTGTTGCCGTGCATCCCTTTACGACCATAATGTATATTATTACTTTCAGCAGGATAACGCACCATGTCACAAAGCTCAAATCATTTAAAACTGGTTTCTTGAACATGGCAATGAGTTCAATGTACTTCTTTGACCTCCACAGTCACCAGATCTCAGTCCTTAGAGAGCCTTTGCACAGTGGTGAAACTGGAGATTAGTATCATGGATGTACAGCCGACAAACCTGCAGAAACTGCATTATGCTATCATACAGTATGTGACCAAAATCACCCAGGAATGTTTTCATCATCTTGGTGAATCTATGCATAACTCAGTAAGTATTAACACATTTGTTGAAAGTGTTGAAAGTGTGATGACTGGGTGGAATGATTTTTCTGGAAACAAAACAATCCAGCATCTTGGTTCTTCAAACATATACTGCTCATAAAACTTTAAAATGAAATATCCCATAATAATTATTTTTGAACATTGTATGTAGGTGTAGCATAGCCAATTAGTGAACACCCAACACAACATCCAATATCGAGGGTATAGATAAAGAATTTGTAGCAGCTCTTTTACTGATGCAACATTTATGTCATTTAGCAGACTCTTTTATCCAGAGCGACTTACAATTAATACAGTCTTACAATCCAAGCAATTATGGGTTAAGGGCCTTTTTCAGAGTCCCAGCTGTTGCAGAGGTGGAATTTGAACCCTGGACCTTGTCCACCTTAACCACTAGGCCACCACATTCCCAACATGCTTTGTTTGCCTGAGAAGGCTACACACTATACCTTTTAACGTTACTGTGAATTTGGGCACTGATTGCTTGCAGCTTTATTGGAGTTGGTGAGATATGTACGGTCCTCCATGTTGAGTTGTAGCACTGACAAACCTTGGTTTTTGACAGTGCGTTTGGTCCACAGAAGGAGGAGGAGAAGGATGTTCTCTGCTTTGTTCTTGACCTTGGATGGACCTTGGTTTGCCAGCTTGATGATTCTTTAGAGACATTAGTTTTATGAGCTGGTCTTGCACCATTTATTACTACTCACTGAGGAGGCCACGTGGAGGTTGTCATCTTCTCCCCCTTGTCCTACCCGTAGCCGAATATTGTGGCCCTGCTGGGGGTAGAAGCCCACATGTGAACAAGGTAGATACTGGCTTCAACAGTGCCCTCCTTGCTGGAATCTCCCTGGCCATTCTCAGACGGGAAGAAAAGCCCAGGAGTATGACTGGCACATTCTGCACAAAACCACAATAGCACCAGCTTCACCGGGCAGGCTTAAGTCTTTCCATCCCTACAACAAGGCAGCAAAAGAGATGCTAGAGTCTGTCCCTGAAGAATTGTTCCAGGATGACTGGTTGGAAGGATCATTAAAATGGACATGGGAGACGTCTCACATTCAACAATACATCAGGGATTCAGGAGAAGGTGTAAAAGGAGAAGCCCTGCCAACCCAAGCACTGTCTACGCACTGGGGTCGGCTATGTCTTTGAATGTTAAGTCACTATGCAGCTAACAAATTAATAAATGTAAACCTGTTTGTGTGTTGCAGTTCAGAATACCGTGTGGATGAACCACCTCGAGTAGTCCTGGACAAGCTTGAGAAACTCGGTTTCAAAGTTACAGCCATGACAGGGGTGGGTCAAACTCTTGTGTGGTGCCTTCATAAAGAACTCGGAGATATGAACTGAAGTCATTTGAAGAGATAAACCTTATTTCACCCAAAACACAAAACCACTTGCATCAGTAAGTGCACTGTTGTTTAAAAACTGGAGCAAGATGTTTTTGAACTCCTTATATTTTTCCTATGTACCATTACAAAGTGTTTGAGATTTTAAGAGATCATATTGTTGTTAGTGTTTCATCCTGTTCAGTAATGAGTGATAAATAATGCAATAGATATAAAAAGTAAATTCTCTAACAAATGTCATAAGCGGATTCGAGGAGCGCTGGCACGGGACAAGAGTTGAAAATGTGACGGCTGGGTGTTTTGTTGTAAAGCTGTTTTGTAACTAAAACTGGGAGCTGGGGATTTCTCTCTCGTGACAGCTACCCATTAAGCTTGTCATATTACATAATCACATCAAAACTGGAAGGCTGGTCTTTCAGTTAGTAGTATTGAGTGTTTTAGTCTGGTGAAATTCTCTAAACTTCTGCTTAATTGAATGGAATGGAATGCAATAATTCTGTTTCAGTCATTAACATTGAATGTGTTGTTAATTCTAATAAATTATGCTTGGTGACTATTATTTTTCTCTGTAGTTTATATTTATAATTATTTGCTATTTAATAAATCTTAATTGCTGAAAGTTTAAACCCATTCCAGAGTCAGCTTCTCTTTTTCGGGAGTAGTCAGTTAAGTCTAATGGACTCTTGACTATGCCAAGCTGCCACTAGTAGGCCACTGAGCAAGCAAGGTTGTACACCTCTTATTTCAGGAGCACAATTTCAGTTTTTTCACTGAATTTGTTTTCTTTCCTGTTGTCCTAACTGGTTTCTATGCTTCTATATTGCATTTTTCTCAAACTTACTTAATAGAATGCTTTTCGTTACAAATCATACAATCAACTTCACAATTTGAGTACAAAGTTGGGAAAAACAGAAATCTCTAATAAAGTTAAAAAGTTTGGAATTTATAAGTATTTTGGTATGTTCTCCCTTGTAGTGTAATATTTTCCCTTTTGCTGCAATGACAGCATGCACTTAACATTATTTCACAATATTCATAAGAACATCTTATGTTACTGAACACTTTCTTTCTTTCGTTCATTCTATTGTTCTTTCATTCTTTCTTTCTTTTGAAGTGCAAAATAAATGCATTGGAGTTTTTGTTTGGCTTCCTTAACATCGTTATTGGCATCAGTGGCCATCTTAGCAACACACACAAGGTTATATCCATACACAAATTCATCTCAAGTTTAGTCATACCTACAGGGGTTGGACAATGAAACTGAAACACCTGTCATTTTAGTGTGGGAGGTTTCATGGCTAAATTGGACCAGC
>JAVSBV010028312.1:0-11768 GCA_033117975.1 Parotocinclus spilosoma | reverse complement strand
CACCCTCTTTGACTAGGTCTGCCTAACAACAGAGCGATCTATATTCTGATTGGCTCAACGAGAGTATATTATAATATACAGCCGATGGATTAGCTGAATATGGTGTGGTAACTGGGTGACTTTTCTGAGTACAGAAGCGCTGTGACCAAGGGCAAATGAATTTATGTGCGGTGATTGGATTTTTTTTTCAAGAGTGAGAAATACCATGTGTGGTGTGTGAGCGTGTGAACTCGCTGAGGTGCGTGTGTCACACGCTCAAAAGCGTGAGACTTGAGAGCCCTGTAGCAATCATGAACCAGTGCAGCCAAAGAAGTCTAAATAATATACTTCTATTCTTAAAAATCCCCCAAAAAATCTAAATGGTCCTAATGCTTTATCTAAAAACTAGAGACAGAGCTTTACAAAACTGAAATATTTTATTTAGAATCTGTTAAAATTGAGAAGTTTTATAGAGGATTTGCGTTCCATCATTGGACAGGCTTATTCAGACAAAACTGATTCATTCACCATGAAGAACCATATTTACATAGATGATGTTGAATTTTGAGCGGTGGATTTAGTGCTTCATCAAAGGGAATTTGTTTTTGAGAAATGCGAAAAATATGTTTTTCAAAACAAATTAAAAGCAAACTTGGTCAACTGTCTGTGCTTTTTATCAGACAGAGTGAGAATGCACAAATACAGACGATACAGATGCCTATTAAAAAAAAAATTCTCAACCCAAGTTAATTAGGAATAATTATACAGTTTTATCAAATTGGGCACAACTGGTTGTGTCGTTTTTATTGTACAGAAGTTAACCTCCACAAGCAACATTTATTCATTTTTATTTGTATTTTTTCTTTCACATTTTTAACTGTAGGAAGCATTTTTAGTCGTTTAGACTCATAGTTCCATAGCCCTGGGTTTGATTCTGCAGTTTCTGACCCTTGTTTTAACTTCTGCCCCTCAAATGTTTATTGCATAGAGCTTTTGTGTGTTCTTCACTCTTAGAAACGATTAGAATGATTATTGAAAATTGTCTTACCAAAACTAGACCAGATAAATACTTGGCATTAAATTAAGCAGGATCCATTTCATAATCCATGAGTATGAATCAGAATGTGATGGAACTGACTGCTACTTTAAATCTAATATTAACATTTGGTATCAAAATGCACTGATCACACAAAAAATAGGAAATATTTCAAAATGAATATGAAGCGATTTTTAAAAAAAAGCATTTGATCTTTCTTTATTAAACAACAAGATACGATCAGAAATGCAAACAAGTCAAAAAAAAGTTGTTCCATAATGCCTAGGAGATGAAAAAACAACTCTGATTTAATTGGCTTATTGCGATATATAAAAGGCTGAAAGTGCTGGGGTATCTGAATGTTCCCTGATCTTGAAAGAATACATCCTTCAAATTCCCAGCCCTTGCAATGCCTCTGCAGCACGATCTGCCTGAATGTAAGGTTTGGAGAACCATATGACGTCTTTAAACTGGTCAAACACAGAGAACAGTGGAAAGAGCAGGTGGAACATCCCAAAGTGTGAATATCAGACTGTAGAATCGCTTTCAACAGACTGGAACAGTACGAAGAAGATAAGGGCAGGGTCAGCCATCTGCCACAACAGCAAGAGATGACTTGACCTTATTGGGAGAAGAAGCAGCAATAAAAGAAAGGACAGTTTCTTGCTGCCACTGAACGACAGATATGTACCCAGACCATAAGAAATCAGGTCCATCATGTTGTACTGCATGCCCAGTGAACAATTGTATACATTCCGTTCCGTTAACGAGGCATCAAATTCAAAATGAGTGAATATTTTCAAAAACATAGTAAAGTTGATCTGTTTAAACATTACATTTCTTGTCTTTGTAGTGTATTCAATTGAATATGGGTTTGTAACGTGCAACTATAGCACGTGTATGTTTTTGTGTCTTTGTTCTTTTTTTCTCTCTTCTTTTTACTGTCATTCATAATAGGTGTTCGGTGAATTCATACGGAAATGTCAGGGGCTGCTCTGCACGAATCCCGCGTGGTTGCTGCGATCATGGAGGCGGGTCTTGGATAATAAAAGGACCAATTGGAAGCATTGATGGGAGAGGCAGAAGCAACTATGTTAGAGTGAGACGGGCGGTCGGTGTTTGTATCGGCTGATGTTTAGTGGTGAAATGCTGTCCTGAAACTATTCTCAGTATGTTTTTTTTTTTTATTATGAATATCTGCCTCCTACCTCTCATGTTTGCATCAATGTGTGGACAGGCAAGTTCTGGCCGCGCCTATACATTTCCCGTAGTTCATTGTTTTTTTTTGTTAAACACATTAGGTAAGGGGCAGGTGCCATGGATGTGTTTTGTTGAGTTAGGTTTAGTTTTGATTAGGTAGTTTAGCTTAGAGGTTCTTTTCTTTGGCACTGTCCGTTGTCCACATTTTTTTTTTTTTAGTTTGGTCTTATTCAATATATTTGTATACTGTTGTATGTTTGTATCCTGATGTGAAGTAAACTGGTAAACCATGTTGCTATCATTTAAGTGGTGGTTGTCACTCCGTTCATTTCCCCATGCAAAGGGTTAGGCTAATATTACTTGTTTTTTTTTTTACCTCTGGCATATAACATCATCTTAACATCTTAAAGAAAAACGTAACAGGGTTGAAAAGGATTTGCAAGTCATCGTATTCTGTTTTTATCCATATTTTACACAACTTCGCAACTTCATTGGAATTGGGGTTGTATTTATGAAACATTTTAGTTCCCATAATAGTACTAAAAAAACATTAATTATGGTATGTAATGATTTGTTATTATACAACAGTTAGTTCCGACCTCACAATCTGATTGGTTGAGAAGTGTTCTAACAGTGCTGATATAAGCGATAACAGCACGGCTTTCTCACACTAAAGCTGTATCACTCCGCGGCATATACACACACACACAAACGTTTTTGTATATGTGCTTATACAACCTGCAAAAATGAATCAAATGGATGCCTTTAACATAACATTGGACAGACTCTGAAGAAGAGTGTGACTCCACACCTCCATTTAAATCTAAACCTACCATTACTACAAAACGGTTAGGTCGACTGCAGTGACGGCAGAGCAACTGAACGTGCTGGAAGTGGCTCGAAATTAGCAAAATACACTTCGACAAACAAAGTGGACTACAAAGTGCTTCACCGACTGCCTCTTACAAAATCACTTTAAGTAGATGTATTTTTTTCCGCTTAATCCCAATTTTGATTTAAAGGTAACGTTCGTGGTGTTAGCCTGTATAAACTATACTCCGTATTGTAGCCCTTGAGACAAGGCATGGAACTGTTGTTGTGGAACTACTTTTTGGCAGAAGGCTCCGTCCTTATTAAAGCATATTTATTATGAATTTCTTGATGTTGTTTGATTTATTTTCTTCATTTATTTTGTATTTAAAAAAATATTTAAAAATATTTTAGAATGAAATGAAATCTAATTTTTGTAAGCAGTGTATTAATATTGTTTTGTTTTATCATTTGTATTATATCATTGGCATTGTTTTGTATTATTATTTGTATTATAAATCAAGGTCTGAAAACCTCTCTTGACCATTTGCAGTAAATAAATGCTCTTATCATTACTGTAAATAAACATTTTTGTCAGTAATTCATAGGATAAGGATAGGATGTTCAATTTCATATAGTATAGCCAGTCAAATAAAATTGATTATATTTAGTGGTCTTTTTACAAAGCTCCATTTATGACTTCTCAGTTTGTTTGTTTGTTTAAGTCAGCAGTGTTTTTGTTTTGGGTCACTGGTATACAGTACATGATACAGAGTTCATTATTCTGAAGTGTAACCAATGCACGTTTTCCGGGAGTTTTTAAACTAAAACATTTCTATTAAAAGAGAATGTCTACAAACAAAGGTTTAAAATATATTTTTTTAAATGTTCTAATATGGCTTCAATATAACTAACTGAGTGGAAACTTTACTTTGTATTTCTGAATAAAAACAATTTTAAATATACTCAATTGTATACAAACTTGAACAAAAATATTAGTAAAGAAACTAAAAAAATGTTTAAAATAAGAAACATTATAAAATAAGGTGAACAAGCTGACTGAGAATACAATATATGCATCTGTGATCCCTCTGGTGTTCAAAATATGCAACTGCATTATGCGTCATAATAAACAGAACACCATTAAACAGCTCCATGATGGATTACAATGTATGTAACTGGCTCAAAAAATAAAAAAAAAATCAGTTTCTTGTTATAATTCAGCTGAATCAAACTGTTGAAGTCTATAGAAATCAGAAATGTAATGAATGCAGAAAGAACTAGTAAGTTAGTTAGTTTGAGTGGGTATAGGAGCACTGTTCAATCATAAAATAAATCCACAAACAGAGCTGCAACAGTAGAATCTGAGACAGGAAGATTCTGAACGTCATATTTAATGAACCAAGAACAAAGTGCAGACAGAGGAGGATACACTACTAATCAGTGTTACTTATTCATCAACTCTACATACAGAAACTCTCAGCATGAATTCATTTACTGAAATCTTCAGACAATACGGTGACAAAACACTCCATGGATTGATGACAACTCTAAAGACTTAGCTTCCTACCACCCCACTAACTGCATTTAGTCTCAACTGCATGTGTGTGTGTGTGTGTGTGGTGAAAATGGATGCTAATATGAATTCAGCGCTGGTTAAGCTGTAAAAACATTTGTCTGTTTAGTGCTTTGTGTATTTTGGATGAAGGATATTTAAATGAATTAATGGAAGATAAAAATGTGAACATACTATTCATACAGTCCTGCATTAAACAAATTAATCTTTCATTTATCCCTCTCCTTAAAAACAATGGTGCTTGAATGTTTTTGAACTCTTTCGAGTTTTTTTTTTTATTTCTGCATAAATATGGGCTAGAGCATCATCAGAACATCATCATAAGACAATAAATATTATAGTGGGCCAGCCCAAACCATGATACTATCACCACCATGTTTCATAGTTGGGTTATGGTTCTTATGTTGGAATGTAGCATGTTTCTTTCTCTAGATACTCTTCTTTTCATCCTTGCAACCCTGCCAAGCACATCAATGTTGTTCAATATTCTCCTGATAACCTTTAGTTAGTTAGAAAATACCAATGGTTTCTTTGAGATCTTGTGAACTATTACAAGCTTTTCTCTTGGAGTGACATTTGGT
Source organism: Parotocinclus spilosoma (assembly GCA_033117975.1). Lineage (NCBI taxonomy): Eukaryota > Metazoa > Chordata > Actinopteri > Siluriformes > Loricariidae > Parotocinclus > Parotocinclus spilosoma. Next base: position 6,586 of record JAVSBV010028312.1, on the reverse strand, counting down.
GGTCGACCACTACTGTGTGTTGGGTGGAGGTGGGTTAACAGTGATCATTACTCAATCTGGTTGGTGATTGGTTAAGTATAAAGTCTTTAGAGGTGGATTTGTAAAACTTGAACTTAAAAATATTATGATCTTAGAACATATTTATGCTGAAATATAGAAAATTAAACACACAGTAACCCCCTTAAAAGCATAAAACATTACAATCTTACTATTGACACTGCTGTGCTGAGATGACATCAATGAATTCTCGAGAAACACCAAATCGGAGAGGAATCTGGAGTAACATTCACAAGGATTTCTAATACTCAAAGTTTCGAAACTTTTCATTTCACAACATGACATTGTCAATCAACATAACAATATAACAGCAATATAAAGGATAGCTTTATAATTACTCTAAAACAGGGAAGCAAAGCATAAGGTAGGTCTAAATAGAAAATTCTAACGATGATAACTGAACATGTAATGAATGGACTTTTATAAAAAAGCAAATTACTGCTTGTAATTCCTAATTTGTCACTGGTACAGTACTAACAAGTTCTGTTTACCTACTTCTTCTGGTGAGGGGCACACAGTTATAATAAAGTATACCACAGGTATTCACTGTGGGGACAAGATAATATAATATCAGTCTGCCGATGGGAAGCGAATCAGTGATCGACAGGAAAGGTGGTGGTACTAAATTCAAACAGAAAGTCCATGAAAGCAGCACGCATGAGTTATATAGTAAATAAGAGATAATAAACAATTATAATAATCTAATATAACAAGGCTGATAATACAACAATAAAATTCAATTCAAGCTAAAGAACGCTATAAGTTAAGGAATCTATTGAAACAAGGTGTAGCTAATAAAGTGAGCGGTGAGGGTAAGTGTACAGGTTTTATCCCGGATGCCATACCCTCCAGATCTGAGATTGATTTCTAGCATAGTACATAATAATAAATATTTAGGTCCATTATTACAAACAATCCTTATCTGTGATGCATCAAACAAAATTAATTTTTTTAACAGTCTTGAGTTTATAACTGAAAGCAAAATGTTTGTTTTTAGATTTGCATTTTTATTTCTAATGACACAATTAAAAATACTATAGATACTTCACATGAGAAGTGGTTACAGAGATCCTGTCTACTGCAGAACGTTTAAAGATTTCACACGACCAACATTTTTTTGCTGATCTTCCGCTCAAGAGGAATGCATTTACAGAAGAGGACAGCGAAGAAAACAAGCAGCATTTAGAATTACTTACATATTTATTACCATTATTGCCATTTCTCAGGTCCTCACACACCACTGATCCAGCTGCCAGGGATCCCGTTTACCTGCAAACTGGTACGTCTCACCTTTCCTGCAATTCCTTAAATCCCCTCTATCTGAAGCAGTCAGGCTGCAGTGTGATGTTAAAATAGAACAATCGTATTTACAATAGTATATTTAAAGCATATCCTGGGTTTGTAATAGTAAAGTAAGCATGTAGATAGTATTTAAACGCCATACATAGTGTACCAAGCTCGAGTCTTTGTTCTTAAATCTGTTTGATTGCTATGTGTTCATCTGAGCTCTCTGGTCCTGTCTAGCATCAAACATCTTTTTTTTTCTTTCAGCCAATAACTGAAAGTGTGCTCTTCAGCACGACACATATAGGTGCAACTCTAATTATTACACACTATTGTTTAACTTCCTCACTAACATTTTATGACTGAGTGTCTATTTATTATGTCACTGCTAATATAGTAATGTTCATTTCAGCTACGGGAATTTTAGTGTTATAACCACAGTAACAGAAGATCCTACAGAGTGGGGACCTGATCATGCTGCCATTTCTGTACACTCACTGATCAGATTATTGTTTCCTCAGAGCAGAAAAAGGACATTCTGAAAACAAAACATGAAGCTAAGCTATAACTAACGTGCTAAACATGAGAGTGTGGAATAGGTGCATCAGGAATTATGCATGGTACACAATTAGTCTCGCTAAACAAACATTGAAGCCAACTCTGATTTTGTGTCAAATATTAAGAATAACTTAAATCTGCAGAATGTGAACAGAATAGCTTATAGTAATATATTAAGGGAACTAAAATGGTCAAGTCAAACGGCCCTGCGTTCCTCTACCACTTTTGGTAGCACTTATAGTTTATATGGGCTTATTAGTGTTAGGATACAGGTGTTGCGTTGCTATATAAATCACAACAACAGCTAGAATAAACAGCATACAGACACAATGCAGTAAATATAAACCCGGGTATGGAAATAGAGCATATAAATAAATGCAGAACATGAACGCTAGGTGCAGCTTTAAATCAGAGAAGACAGAGAAATGTAACAATACCAGACAGAGGAACCTCCCCTTAATGAAAGAGACACAGAAACAGAGATAGACAAAAAAAAAAAGGGTGATGGATGCATGGAGCAAATTTAAGCCTCTAGTTCTAATCCCAGACCAAGTTTATGTCCTCCAGCGTTGATGCTCTTCCCGTCCACCAGGGCGGAGAGAGTCAGCTTCACCCCTGCACACACAAAAGCATCGCTTGATTGGGATGGAAATAACAACTTATGATACTCGACACAGAGTGGAGGTAAAAATTCAGAAACCACTAGTGAAAATGCTTATTTGGATCTCTTAGAAGATGCATATTGCAGCAGGATAAATGACCCAAAGCACACCAGGCTTTGCTACATGAAGACAAAAGCAATTCAAGGGACGCCGGCTGTTGTGGACATTCCTCCACAGCCACCTGACCTAAACTCCATCAGTCATTTATGGGGGCACTTGAATGCAGAGAAAACAAAGCATTCAGTAACATCACAAGATGTTTGGAATATTATGGCAGTATTATTTGATAACTTATGTAGTTAGTGCGAGCTTAAGTACATGCTGTCATTGGAGAAAACAGGAGGAACATACCAAGTACGAATCAATTCTAAAATTTTCAATAAGCCCAGTCCTTTTTAAGTTTGCTGTAGACTAAAAACATTTGGGTTTGACATTAAAAGATTAATATGAGACAAAAGATCGACATTTCAACTTATATGTCCAGGTACAGTCGAATCCGGTTAATAGGACCACCGGTTAATGGGACCAGCTGCTTATTCGGACCAAACCCTATTATATACGTGTAATGTTATTTGCCTATCTGGACCAAAATTCTGCTTAATCGGACCAAAGAACGTGAGAAGCGAATAAGAAAAAGAAGCCACAAGTCCCCACTTAGCCACTGCAAAGCAAGTCAGCGATATGGGAGGATTTTTGGGATCCCTGGGAGAAATTATGCTTTTATCAAAGGTCAGGAAATCTGAAAAGTTGTTTTTACAAGAGCAAAACCACCGGGGAGGTGAACACGCCCATCAGTTTCTTGATTTTGTTCAAGTGCAGTCTGTCAAGAGAACGGATCAGATCACACTGGATAAGTTCTTCAAACGTTGACTGGAATTTAGTAAGAACTTTTTTTTTTTTAAGTATTATGCTTCACATGCTGACTACCTACACACTGTGTTGTAGATCGTAGATGTTGTATTTGAAAAACTTGTTTGCAAATTTATTTTTCAATGAACAAAGTTGGTCATCAACAGTAGTTTTTGTTTGCATGTTCGCTATACGTGTATATCGCACAATAAAGGAATAATAAACATTTAATATGTTACAAAGCACGTCCTGAATATCTTGTGTTCATGCTGTCTGCAATTAAATAATAATTCAATGTAACAGATACTGGTGTCTCTTTTAAATTACATTTTCCATACCATTCCAACTTTTTTGATTTTGGAGGACATTTAAAGAAAGTAAAGAAACAATATCAATATACATACACACCTGGTCTGAGGGTCTGTGTGTATCCCACTCCCACCAGACTGGAGTTATTCACTTTAACCTAAAAAAGGCACACAATAATTCCATCAGTAACATACATGATACAGTGCTAGACACAGTATTAATTGTTTTATTCAGTCCTGAGGCTGCATCTAGTTACTTGTTTATTGGAAATGGGGATAGACCCATTTTACAGAGCATTTTATTAAACAGAAATTCTGAATTCCATGTATGACATCAATAAAGACACAGCATGCATGCGTTTTACTCACATTGATGGATGAGTTAGAGTCTAGTGCATATTTAGCGGCAATGCCGAACCGAGTGTTGTTGCTGCCAGCAGTCCAGGCCATATTTACTGATGTCTCCAGTTTATCACTCAATTTCTGATAAACAGATCCTCCAAAATCAGAGCCATCATTCCTACACACAGACACACACACCATCACTAACTGATTGCAGTATCATAATTTAATGTGTGCCAACATCACTATACACCTTGATATAAAATAATCTGATACAGTTATTGCATTGATATAAAGCTTAAGTCTCACTGATGTGTCTTGAGAATGGATGGATTGGTGAATGTAATTACACAATCTTTAATTCCAAAAGTATTCAGCAAAGCACCACAGTGGTCTGTAGTTAATGACCTTGGGGTCCAGACTAGAAAAATGCTCTCTGTCCTCTGTGCATTTGCTTAAACTGTGTGACTCGTTTCAGACAAAACTTGATTCATAATACACAATTCAGTACACAGTGATTCAGAAACACAGATTCACAATAGTTTTTTCTCATTGCAGAACTATTAGTTTCTTGTGTTTTTGTTTATTTGTACATCTACAGTAATGTATTCGTAGCGCAAATAATACCAAAAATCATTAGTGATGACAGCCAAGTAAAAGGACATCAGGAACCGAGTCATCTTGCCTTTCAAGCTGCAGTTAGCATTAGCAGCTATGCTAGCATGCAAAGTTCACAAATTGTTTTGCTTTAACTTTCACTCCTATATTCAAGTCAATTACATGAGATTTCCAACACTTTGTTATAAAGATAAGCTTTATGTTTATGATTTTGGCCAACTATAGGTTAATGTACAAGTGTGAATGTAAGTGTTAATGTGTAATGGGCTTAGTTATGATACAGTACAGACTGTATTAAATTCACTTGTTCATAATTCATGTGTATTGTGGATTCATCAAAATGTAACCCCATTGTAAATTAACTCATTTAATGTTTATCATTTTCTTAGGGTCTGAAATGGATTAATTAAATGAACATGATTTCTTATGAGAAAATGTGTTTTCTGTTCCTGACAAGCCTTAAATTAACAAATTAACAGCAAAAACCAAGGTACCACTGTACATATATTGTACGACTGTACACTTCACTATTTCAAAATTAAATTGCTAAAGGAAAGTAAAAAGTGCTCTGACACCATTCCATACCCAGTCCTGTGATGGACTGGTATTTTTCCTTCTGACTCATTAGGAACCTTGTTAGAATACATGGCATTTCAGGGTCAACATATCAGAAGTTTATTAATACAAGTCTAGGTCATTTTGGTACTCGGTAAAGAATAGAACTTCCAACTGGACAATGATAACCCCCAAAAAATGATTCAGAGATAAAGGAACTGTGTTTTTGACAGGGCTTTTAAATCTCAAGCTCTAAACTCCCAAATTAAGGAAGGTCCCAGGACCCTGCTCTGTTTTCTCATTATTACAAGAGAAGACAAAAAGGCTGTAATGTTGGCAAGTAAAACAAACCACAAAATTAAATAAAGAGTTGACTATAATGGTCATACATAAAAAACAATAAATGCAACAATAATTGTGCAAATAACACACACTCACACACTGGTGTGCAGCTGGAAGTCTGATCCCCTGTAGCCAACAGCAAAATTATTGTTGGATGTTTTGGACTTGGCAGGGTCAAAAGTTGTCTGAAAGCCAGCAAGCCAGGAGTCGTAGCCAAGAACAGCGGCGGCATGAATCACAGGACCGGAAAAATCGAAATCCACGTCACAGCCCAAGTTCACATACTCTCGCTTATATGCAGTCTTCACCTTCCCGCTCTTCTTACTGCACAGGCATGCGGAAAGATCAGATTATTGTTTATTTCAGTGGCTCCCAAAGAGGGCAAGTGCAGTAATGTACAGAAAGGTAAATTAATGAAGCATGTTTAAGCCAAAAAAAAAAAAAATCTAAAGAAATATAAAGCATGCCTATTGTAAGAATTCCACATGGTGATTTGATGCTTTGCTTTTTGCACTGTTTAATGAATTACAATTACAATAGGGGTCTTATTTCTTTCCTCTTCTACAAAAGGGGAGCACTGCAGAAAATGCTTGATAACCACTGGTTTATTTAATCTTAAACTTAAATCTGATGTTGTTCCTACTGGTCAGAGAAAGAAAATGTTTTAGCTAAAAAAACAGACATTAAAACAAAACCTTAGTTGCACCGAGTATGGTTATAAAATACACTCACCCCGTGTTTGGACAGAAAGACGTGTCAAATGTCACCTTCAGACCTTTAGCGATCTGTAAGACACAGCACAGATGAGAGAATAATTCAACAGTAAAATTTATTAATACACACAAAGATTGAAAGGGAACTATCATGCTGTATAAATGTAGTATAATTCTAAGTTTTGCAAAAAAACAACAATCAAAAGCCAGAGAAACCTGCATCAATTACACTGGTCAACAAATTTTCAAAAGTTGTTTGTTTCTGAAATGAAATGAGTCATTCCCTAATGATTTTTAT
>JAVSBV010028291.1:0-11768 GCA_033117975.1 Parotocinclus spilosoma | reverse complement strand
CCATCTCCACATCATTGCATTCAGTTTTTATTCACAATTTGTTTAGTGTCCCAACTTTTTTGGAATCCGCTTTGTAGCTTCTTCAGAATGTAGAAGGGTTAGCTTGACATCATGATGAAGTTGCCAGACGTTGCTGCGTTTTTGCAATTTCACAAGAACGCTGCATGTAGACAACACATTATTGCATCAGAGATACCGCAAGACATTTTTAGCTTATGGAAAATCATAATAATTGTAAAAAATACAGGGTAAGTAAAAATCCACAGGGCAACCTTTTATTTCAGAAACTAAATGAAAAATGATATATCTGAATACCTGCAAGTAATGGGTGAGGGGGCTATCTTTTATGTCTGGAACATGGCCGCCATCTTGATCATGTAGCATGTCAAAGAAGACCAAAATTGTTTCAGAAATCGATTTTCGCAATCAATTTAAAATCAGATTCTGAGGTCCCGGTAAGGCGGCTGCCGTATCACAGCAACAGATTCAACATTCAACCACCGACAACCAGAAAGATCACCAATTTCACCCAGCACTGTTGAATCCCTCATAGCCAAATTCGGAGAAACCTGGACTGTGGACGACAAACCACATAGTGATCATCCAAAGAACGCCACCAACGAGGAAACATCAAAAATGGTTTTGGCAGCCTTTGGGAAAAGTCCACGATGCAGAACACATGTCCTGTGACTTTTGACTCACCCCGTGTCCTGTGACACCCTGTACAATACATTTGATGAAGGTTGGCTGTGGGGTGAGCAGCCAAACATTAAAACCACCTGGCAACAACGTCTAGGCAGATGTTATAAAACAAACTGGTGATCACATGAATGCAAATCCAGACCCAGGCTGTCCCTGCAGATCATTTTTCAGAACATCACACTCCTTTGACTGGCTTCTGCCCACAGTGCATCCTGTTGCCATCGCTTCTTGATGTAAATGGTGTGTATGTACCCAACTATGCGAAAGGGGGGATGGGAGGGCAGTATCAGGCAACCTTCCTTGATTGCTCCAAGGTCCAGCTCTGACACTCACATGGTGATGGTAAACAGGGGGTAGCTTGGTGAGCACTAATTAGTCTGAGACTAGGCAGCCCCATACTGTGGAATGTGACACATTCCTCCTGTAACCACAATTAAACATTTCTGAGACTTGTACCACAGTGGGTCTACTGCTCATTTGGAACATATGGGATCGGATTAGTTGCTTTCAGGCTTCAACCCCAACACTGTTATTGGTTCTTTGTTTGTCCTGCTAAATGGATGTAACCCACAGCGTTGTTGTTTAGGCGATGCCATAACAATTAGTCTATTATTAAAATCACTCAGGTCTTTACACCTGATATTTCCTCCCTCATCCAGCATGTCAAACACAAGAGCCAAGGATTTCCTTTTAAATGTAAAATATCCCAAAGCTGAGTTTGTGCTGATGTAATTAGAACCTCAAATCAGAAAAAGCTCAGACAATATGGAAAAATAAAACAAATTTACGTCGTATTTACATTGACTTTTAATTCATATCAAAAGAGCGTAAACCCAAAATACATTTCTTGTTTTGTTCGGTCAACTTAATTTCATTTGTTTATATACATAAGTAACGATCTGTGGTTATTCTGATACACAAATGAAAACAACACTACAGTAAAAATACAGCCATTACATTCTTAGAATATTCTTAGAAAATAGAAAGTATAATTTCACATTACCACTTACCATTTGCCGATTTTCACCTTGTTGGTTCATGATCATGCTGTGAATTCTGCTTACCCAAAAGCTTCTCGGTTATGACTTGGCCTACAATGTGACGACAAAGAAACATATTTAGATATTTTCTGGATTTGAATGTCTGGCAGCCAGATGAACAGTGTAAAAAGCGTGCCCACTAGAGAGGCTATTCATGATCTAGGCTCACACAGCTGTTGTCAAAAAGCTTTTAGTGTCAAGCCTTGGTAATACTCTAAATGGAACACCTCTGTGCACTCTAAGTGCAGCCTGGATGTGACACAATGAGATCGACAGCTATCTGACTACCCAACCTCAGTCTCAAGAACTGACACTAATATGTAGGAGGTCAGTCAAGAAGAAAATAATTAGATGGTAAGATAATTGACTTATTTCACACACAAAGATGAGTCAAAAAATATAACCGCCTAGTCTTTCATGACGATTTATGAAGGATCCAGAGGGTTTTTCAGCAGAATATCACTCAGGCCACCACACTCTCTTCTTCTGCTTGTGTTTCTCCCAAAACGCATGATAGTGATGGGTACATAGCATAAATATCCCTTATTTTATTTACCTTATGTACCATTTTATTGTATTGTCAATTTTATTTACAGGTTGTCCCAGATTTACGATGGGGATACGCTCTGACAAATCCAGCATAAACTGCATACATCGTAAACCTAGAAGTTTGACATGTACTGTACACTAATATATGGTTTATATATTAAATAATGTAATAATAATACAATGTAATAATATAGCATACCTTAAATATGCTTAAAACACTTACATTAAAGTACATTTGGACAAAATATAAATATAAAGCTCATTTTATAATAAAAGTATTAAATATCTCATGCCATTTATTAAAAAATCTTTAATCTAAAGTAAAAAACAAATTGCTTATTGTCACAACCAAGGCTTTTCCTCACTACATTTCGAGGCACTCGTCACTCCCGCCACAGGACTCCCTACATCACAGGAGAAAATGGGACACTATCAGACACTCCCTATCACTTGCCCAGGTTAAAAAAGGAAAATTCTGATTACTGCTCTGCTGAATACGTATTTATTTGTATTATTGAATTACCATAATAACATTTAATGGTAAAACCTACTTCATATTATGCTTTAGATTTTTAGAATCTCCATTTTATTATATTCTCCACAGTCCTCTATTTCCTTTTTACCTATTTCCGATTATATTTGTATTAGTCTATTAGGTTTCTCTGAATTATTGCACTGTTATTGTATATTTAGTACAGGTGTGCACTGTATAATGTTCTCATAGTGTCTCCCTTCTGTGATGTTACCATAGACACAGAGTAGTTTTTTATTTTATTTTCTGTCTTTTGTTTTAACTGATAGTATTAATTAAATCAATATGACTTAAGATAGTACGATGGTATAGTTTAAGTTTCATAAAATTTGAGTATCAATAATGAGAAAGAAAAACATGCTGTTCTGAGACCGTGATTCTCTTTTTCGTCAGCAGGCATTGCAAGCCTTTGTTTATAGTTGTTTGCATTCATTCAGCTGTGATTCCTGTATATAAAGCAGATTGTTCTTTAAAGCATACGTTGAATGGACGGTGAATGGTACAGGTTTACCAGGCTTAATATAGGTGTTCATGAATTTAGAATTCAATTGTTGCAAAATACATATAGGCTGCCCATGAATTGCATCCATTTTTAAAGGAGATTAGGTCTCCTTGTATTAAGTGCTACGTAAATAAATCTGTTTTTGACTTTGACATGTACCCACTCACGCATGTAATGTAAAAGAAAACAGGACTCATGGGTCCAGACAGCCTCCTTCGATTGCTTAAAAGTCCAATTCTGAGTCACATGCCCATTGTAGGCATTTTTGAGGCATTGTATGTTGTGACACATTCCTTCTACAACAAGCTTTTAAAAAATCTATGGGAGCCAGTTCAGAGCACATGGAGCAGCGTTCTTGCCCCAACACCACTGATAGAAGGCACTTCCTCACTACAACCATGCCACTTTGGAAATGCTTCAACCCAGTCATCCTGCCATTGATTTTTCATAGTTCATCAAAGTCTTTTACCCTTGCCCATTTGTCCTGCAACACCAACTATGAGAACCAACTATTTATTTAATTACCAACTAACATCTGGCAGACACGCACAGCTGTAACGAGATTATCAACATTATTATTTCTTCCATCTGTGAGTTTTCATCATGTTTTTTTCTCACCAGCATGATACTGAAAGAACTTTTGACAAACACATTTCCATAGAAAACCCCAAAACAATAGATTTTGTACGAGGGAATTCAGAGCTTTCATTAATGGTGGTTGTTTGTTCTATCAATGGCTGTCTGTCTCTTCAATCATACTGCAAACAGACCAAATCATCGGCTGTCTTGAAAAGTAAACATTTCATTTCACTCATGCACACATGGCTGAATTCATCAAGACTCTGACCAGACCAAATGTTCCAATAGTTTTGGGAGAATTAAACAAGGAAATACGTGGCAGTCTACATGTGAGCATCTAGGTACAATCACTACCAAAATACACTGCACTGTTTCTCTTATGAATATAGTGACAAATTTGCAGTAATACATTCTTTACAGCATTTAAATACACTGCTCACAAAAATAAAGAGATATTACAAAATGAATATGAAGAGGTTCCCAGAAGATCTGATGGACAATCTGATCCTGTCCATGTCCCATCGCTGGCAGTCTTGGGTGACCATACATCCTATAGTCAATATGGGGTACTCGTCCAGTTTGACATGCTTCTGTTCACCCCATGAATACATCACCTACTACTCAATCACGATAATTAAGTTTGCATCTCATTTGCTTTTCTAATGGACTTGTCTAATTAAATAAAATCAAATGCATTTTTTTTAATAGCTTCATATTAATTTTGAAATATCCCCTCATTTTGTGAGCTGTTTAGCTTTTTGTGCAGTTTTGTTCATTCTTTCCTTGACCTCATAATACAAAATTGAAACCCATGTATGCATTTAGAGCATAAAACCATATCTAAGAGTTTAACAGCTGAGCAGTTTAAGCAGCAGAAGGTTAAGGGTCTTGCTCATGCCCATGCAGTGGCAGCTTACAACTTACTGCCAGATTATTATTCGGGAGCCTGAAGCACTCAGCCCCACTGCATATCAGAACACTGTACTACAAGAGTTTGTAAAATAATAATGAAAACCATTTTAAAGCACAAAGGTTAGAGTAAATGTGATTTACTCTGCTGGTTGCTTTGTACAGAGAATATTAATTCCTCAAATGGCAATATATGGAGGCCAAAACCCTGTTTTGCCAAATAGGAATCTTCCCTCAAATGGCATCTAAAATACAGTTTAATAACAGTATTTAACCTAAACCACAGTAAGTGATAGACAACCAGGGTAACAAAAACTAACAACAGTACAAACATTAACATAGAAAACGTACTGCGACAGCAAAATGAAAACGCAATGCAACAACTATGTGAAGACCACAAAAGATCAAGGAGTATCGACTGTCATGGACTTCCCTCAACCCCAGTGAGTGTTTACTTGGGGTCCCAGTCACATCACGAGATGCTCTTCAGTATAATGTGAAATCATGCTGGGGTCATCAGATTTTGATGATGTTATTACAGAAAAAGGGGGATCATACCAAGTGCTGATACTAATTCAAATACTAATTCTCAAATTAAGCCGTGTATTTAAAGACTATTGTAATTAACCTCATTTAAATAAGGTTTAGTAAAGATAAAGTAATTCTTCAATTAGGGGAATTTATGTTCAAGGTTATAATCCCAAGCAAAAAATATTTTAATAGAAAACAAATAGCTGAGGTATTACATTATAATGTATTGCATCACTAATAAAACCTTTTTTATGTTTTAAACACCAATGATGTGCAAATTACAGAAAAAACCTTTGAGTTTGTAGTAAGTTATTTGAAGGAAACACTTATTTGTTGTAATCATAAAAATTTATTCATGTATTCCTCCTGATGACAGAGTAGGTTTATTCAGCATCATTACCCGTCATTATCTATTAAGAAAACATAAATAAATGAAATGCTCACATTATGAACTTTACATTTATTTATATGTACTTATACTAGCTGTTGACTAGTTAAGAAAACCTGTTTATTTTTATTAACGTAACACTTGATGTGTTGACAGCGATGCTGTGTAAATGATGAAGGAAACTCCGCTGACAACGTCTTACCTTTTTTGCTTGAGGGAGGATCCGAAGCCAATGTGGAACTCCTCCGCTTGTGAGCTGGAATAATGGCTTTATATAGGCCCTTGTGTTTGACAGCTCATAAGACATAAATTCATATGTCCTTAATGTAACCTATCCTCATTAACCTAACGAAAAAAGCCTTCTTCTGTGGAACTGGGTACCTCCAACATAAACATTCTATACTCACAATTAAAAAAGAAAAGAAACAAGGAACCCTTATCTTAAACCATCCATACGCATAAAATACAGCAGCCTTATCTGAAGCTGATTACACCTTACTTTGCCAACACAAAATAGTATTATGTAGTAAATGAAATATTGAAATTATAAATGAAATATTTAAATTAGAATTCCAGGTGTAGTCACCATGTATTTTCTGTAAAGAATATAAACATTACCTTGACACAATTAAAACCAAATTATTACAGATTTTTTGGTTTTCTGCCTTACATGGCAAGATGAACAAATCAGACTCAAATGACTGGAGTAACTTAAGTCAGCAATTAACAAGCTCGATTGAGTAGCAGAAAGCAGAACTAATAGAGGAATGTGAGCATTTCCTATTATGAACTGGGATCTAGCTGATAGGTTGCTGCCTAATTGGTTCATTTGGATTTAAAATTAGAGATCTAAATAAAAACCTGGATCTGGTCCCACCATGCTTTTCAGTCTTTTTATAGCATTGGGATAGATTAATATGAATGCAATTCCTCAAGTCTTACAGTGCTGCAAAGGTGACTTTCAATCTAAACAGAGAGGTTTGGATCACATATCGTCTAGACAAGACGGGTTAAAATATAGGGTAAAATACTATAGAGTCCAGAGGGGATTGACTCTTGGACTCCAATGGATCAGGACTTTTTTAAGTTTAAGCCATATACTCAGACTTGCTTGGGCATGGGTGAGAGAATATTTAAGTGCAACATTGACTAATATGAATTCATAACAAACAAGACTAGTGTGAATTTTATTTCAGATTTGGCTGCTTCAGAAGAAAAGGTTTCACAGCATCTTCTAAACCTTACTGACACTAATCTTGAGCAGCTGGACAAGACCAAAGCCCTGGTGGGGAAAAATATGAAGAGTAATTCATGCATTATATACATTACACACATTGAGATACAAATCCTTTAGATCTCACTCATGCCCTCTGTCTCTGACTTTCTCTCTACCAAAAAACATAAAATATTCACCATCTGCAGTCCATACTGAGAGCCGCAATGCACTGACTGGGAGGATAGGTAGAACAGCATGACCTAAGGACCAGTCAAGGTTTGGTGTAAATGTGTAGTGATGAGAAGGATAATGGAGGTGAACATGATCATGAAAATGAGGTGATGACAATGGGAAAGAAGGATGTAGTTGATGGTTGATTCTGATTCAAATTCCTGAGGTTATTAAAGGATTATTGTTTGATTGATGTTTATTCACATATTTCAATACAATGACTCCAGATTGAATGAACATCTGACTAAATATTATTGTCTGATAGAAGAAACAAAACATGAAGTGCCTCATGATATCTACTGGCTCAAGGTAAGAGAGTAGATTGTGTATGGGAATGTTTGTAACCTTCTGTGACTTGTATGATTATAACATATACAACCCCTTATGTGTTCTATAATGGTTTTTCAGTCTCAAATGGTACAAAATGAGACTTTATCCTTATTCTGATCAAATGGGTTCCATAAAGGCCTCCCCAACCCTAAAAAGAATCAGATCAGCAACCACTATGCAAACCACAAAGGTGTGCATTGTTAAGGGTTGTTTAGTAATAATTACTATATAGATTTCAATGAAAAAATGTAGATATAATTTAGTTTTGCATTTGATGAAGAACCCCTTTAGATGTTCTGCTGTGTAAACCTGTGGAATCTGCACTTTTTTGATGCAGCTCATCTGAACACTTTATTGCTACGATGTTATGAGTTGAGAATGAAGGACAGGACTTTGTCTGTATGGTTTTTGCTTCCCTCCAGTTCATTCCAAGCATTTCCGTTTGGTAGCATTGTTTATTATCTTCTCAATCCGTCATGAAAATCAGTCTGATTTTTTGTAGAGGACTTCTGAAGAACAGCCAGCTCCAGCCTCCAACATACAATGTAGAAGAACAGAATGGAGGAGAACAATTTGCCCCATTCCCCCCATGATGATTTAAACTCATTAGCCACTTCATTGGTTAGTCCTTGCAAGCACCATGTTGCCTTTAGAAGTGCCTTAAATTTAAGTGCCATAGATTCAACAAGATGATGAAAATGTTCCTCAGAGATTTTCACATGACAGCAGTTCAGTGTTGCTGATATGAAGTGAATTTCCTGTTCCACCGCATCCCAAGATCTATTAGATTGAGATCTGCTGACTGTTAAGGCCTTTTGAGTACAGTAATCTCATTGGCCCGTTCAGTTTAAGATGACTTGAGCTTTGTGACACGCTGCGTTATCTTCAAGATGGTACACTGTGGGATGAACATGGTGAGTAATAATACACAGGTTGGCTGTAGTGTTTAATGCTCAATTGGGGCAAAAGGGGAAAAATGTGTCCCAATAAAATCCCCCCACACACAACCACACCCACCCATACCCACCCACACCCACACATACACACACCATTACACCACTAGCAACCTGAACCATTTATACATGTCAGGCAGGAGCCAAATTCTGATCTGAATGTCACAGGAGAAAGAGGTTTAGCAGACCAGGCAAAACGTTGGCATTGTTTAACGGTCTGGGCCTTTGATACAGGATTCTAATTTGATTTGGCCCACTGGCTAACAACGGGAGCAGGCGACCGCATGCTGGCTAACCTATTTGGCATCTTCCTCAGGTTTGATTGTCCATAAGTTTTGATTGTTTTGTGTTTAGTGATTTATGCAGTTCACACTGCCATGGAACAAGCAAATCTGACATATGTGGATACAATTCAGAATTGGGCTACTTTATCCTGCAGTGTGATTGCAGCCTCAGAAACAGCGTGAATTGGGGACACTATTTGGATGTCGTCTCTGCAGATAATGATTCTAGACAATGGGAAGCCCTTCCTGTACCACAGTCACCCTGATCTCATTTCTTGGTGGACTTTATAAAGGACTTCCCAGTCTCTAATTGTAGCACCTCCACACGGATCATGCTTCGTGTGGTCTGTATATACATCGCAACTTGGCTGGATTGATTACTAGTCCGGTCTTCTCAGGTGTTCATACTTCCTTATCTCTTGACTGATTTTCTGTTGTTCCTTGTAAGATATTCTTTGCGTGCTCTTTTATCTAGGTTCCTTGTTTGCCAGCACTGGCTAGATCATTAAAAAAAAGCTTCACCAACCAACACGGACACTGTGGAACATCAACACCCTCCTGTGGGTTAGTCAGCAGGAACAAATTTTAATGAATCTAAAGCAATAGCTACAGCAATTAAAATGACTCTCAGCTGCAGAAAACCCCAACCAACAACCGACTGCCCTGTGCACATGTGGGCAACCCTGCAGAGAATTATTGTTTACATCATACATTAAACCTCATTTGTTAATTAATTCACTAAATATTGCACAGGAGTGGTCTATGGCCTACTGAGATTGACCGTAAGGGAGGCACAGCATCCTGATCCTGATTGGGGTTATGCTTGTTCACACAGGGACAAAAAGTAAGGAAATGTTATACTGGCTGACACAGGATACTGGCACAGCACCCGAACACAAGCTCACTCTCCACCGGGCTGACGATGGCTAAAATGAATGTACGCTGATCACAGCACTTAACAGACATGGGCAGAAGAACGTTCAAGCAGAATTAGCTTGCAGCATTGACTACCTGTACTCATATCCTTGCTATTCATCCAAAATCTGCTGCAGAGACAGGCTAACGTTCTGACGTATTTTGCCAGAGTCTGTATGCCTTGAGCATGTGAGCGTCAAATTTTATTAAACTAAATTGGAAAAAAGAGGTCATAGTGTGTGTACTATTGGGACCGAATGTGGGTGATAAAAATGCTTGTTCGTTAGTTTACGTAAGTAAATACGCTTCTATTACGTGAATTTGTGATTTGTAAAAGTGACCTTAGTGGGCTGAGTCAGCATTTACTTTTTCACGTTGGTTGACCATGGTTCTTAGACTGTGCAATGATAAGTTCTGGTTTTGCTGGTTTGATTTTCACATGCACGCAACATTAAATCATGTTAAAACAAGAAACGCAAAACGGAAACCCAGACGTCGGGGTTTAATGGAGGGTCCAGCTTGTTAAATTAAAACAGGAATTCAGCAGTGGGTAGCTTTGTAAACTAGAGCTAGATCATTTTTGTACATCTACAACCATGCCATCTTTTGCCTTCCATTGATGGTTGGAACTGGGAGGCTCCAAGAATGAATATCAATACTAGTGCATGTAGAAACACCATGTTCTAGGCTGTTGACAGTAGAATGTCCATTCCTAAAGAACCACAACCTCTGTTTATTAATGGCCCACATACCTTTTATCAATGAAGTACTAGCACATGTAGTTTATTATAAACTATATCAACAAACTTTTTGTCATAACCTTTTTTGTTCTAACCTCACTCAATATCAAGGATGTGAAGACTCCATCTTTGATTTGTGGGATGCCAGCAATAGCAACTAACCTAGCATCATCCCAGTACCAGTAGACCTAGCAGCAACCCAGCACCAGCAGACCTAGCATCATCCCAGAACCAGTAGACCTAGCAGCATCCCAGCACCAGTAGACATAATAGCATCCCAGTACCAGTAGACCTAGCAGCAACCCAGCACCAGCAGACCTAGCATCATCCCAGAACCAGTAGACTTGCATGTTAGATGCACAATAATGATTTTATCCAGTTTCTTTTTTGTTCTTTTGCAAGATACCTGCATCCTTTTATCAGTGATTAAACTGATGAGTGTTTACAGGACATCAGGCCACATACAGTACGGAACCATGAATCCTAGTATCTGGCCCAGAGCCCATTTTGGTAGTCCACCAGCATCTCTGCTGTAATTATATATTAACCGTGCAAATTAATTTTATTCATGAGCCTAGTTTCTAAATTCTCTTCTGGATTATTCTCATTGTCCAAAGCTGAGGTGCTTGGGTGTTATCGTTTCACCAAATTACCACATTGATCCTTTTCTCGCTACCCTCTGCAGCAAACACAGAGGTCCATCTGTGGAGCGTGAAGGACAGCGGCCTGCTGAAAGTGAAAATGAAATATTTATCCACGATGCATATTCATCTGTTGATGCTTTTTTGAATGAGTCTCTGATCCCATGTCCATGTGCAGGGAGATGAATAATGTATTATTGGTAAAATAAACGGTCTGGTGTCAAAGCTCTGATATGCAAGAGCCCCATGTGAGCAGTGGGCAATGGGGAGAACACAAATGATGCAAAAACAAAAACACGTAATGAGAGTATGACACTAGCCAAGGACAGGCCTTTTTATACGCGGAACTCCACAGAGACTCCGGCTCTCGCTTATGGTGGGCTTGATGTCAAACTTAACACTCCTCACTCTTAATAATCCAGTTCTTGCGCATAAAAAATAAATTCCTCATAAAACAACACAGACTTACTTATACAGTGGAGGTCTAAAGTCTGAAAATGCTTGTTTGGATGTGTGTGGAGGAGGAGACACACTGAAGTAGTATAATGGAACATCTACTGAATACCGAAGAAGATCATGGAGTGCTGACTTTCCTATACAATCATCTAAACATCTAAATCCTATCATTCATTCATTAACATTTGGATCCTATGTTTTTTGGATACAATCTGGGTTAGCACCCGAACATCCCTTTCAGACAGCTTCCTCTTACGTCCACAGTTAACC
>JAVSBV010028281.1:0-11769 GCA_033117975.1 Parotocinclus spilosoma | reverse complement strand
TAAAGACCAGGATGTGCTGGTCACCAGCATCCCCAGTAAAGACCAGGATGTGCTGGTCACCAGCATCCCCAGCAAAATCATGTTCAAAACACAACAAACGCTGGTTACCACCAAGTCCAGCATCATGCTTGACTGTTTTTTTTCAGTGGAGCTCCAGGTGGTATGTTGCCCATTCTTCCTACAAACCAAACACGTCTTAAGAGGTGCAACGAGGTAGCCATTTTTTTGGGGGGGGAGGGTGGTTAAAGTCCTCATCACATTCTCTTTTGTGGACAGGTCAGGGCTGTACAATTAATAAATAGCAAAAAGACAAAATTGCATCCGTGCCAGCCAATAAGTGATGGTACAGTTCTGGGCCACACCTATATTTTCCCTTGGTCTACATATGTCCGTGGGATGATGGCGATTACAGCAACCGAATCTACCAAACATTTATTCCACATTACCTATTTAAGATTACGTGAATATCTTGATACATTTCATTATAGCAGGTAGCATTTGGGCCAAATTCAGTTAACAATACACTTACCGTTGCCACAACAGAGCCATTAGTGCCTAAACCAAGCCACATTTGGTCCACAACTGTCTGCTATATTGGATTATTTTGGGGACAAAAGAACCAGGTGTAAACAACGCGACCCACAAGATGGCAGGATAGCACTTTTTAACAATACAATTCGCTCGGTTTGTTTTAATTCGACAGAATCCCCTAGTTGGCCATTAGGAGGAGGTGAGCCTTGTAACACAGAAAGAAAACACACACAATTCGTTTTCGAAGCGCAGTAACATGACTGTGAAAGATCACCAACGCCCATGAAGTGCCAGTAGGAAATGAGCGGTGTAGTGAAAGCAGCTGCAGCTCAGCGACAACACTGACTTACTGACTGTCCTACAGCGTTGCACGCATCGCCCTCACTGCCTGCGTGTCGCATCGCACTTGAGGATTTTAACCATCTCTTTTTTCCCTCTGGGCTGTTTTTTAGACTCTTTTCATCAAAATGGCAACGCGGATCGACAAAGAAGCTTGCAGGGACGCCTACAATCTGGTCCGAGATGATAACACCGATATAAACTGGTGAGCAGTTTTTATTGTGTTACTGTTCATTCATTGTAATGTTGTCCCCCGGATCTGAATCAAACAGATTAAACCCAATTTGGAGCCGTTCGCTCCTATTCATGTCTAGAATAGATCAAACTTTCGATATAACCGGTTTTTTTTGTTTGTTTTTTTATTTCTTTAACATGTTATGCTTAAACCTCCAGATTGCATTAATTCCCATTGCACCGCACTTTAATTCTTGTTCATTCAGCACGGGAATTTTGCTGTTCTCTGCTTTGCTTTTTTTATTTATTATTATTATTATTATTATTATTATTATTATTATTATTATTATTGTATTTTTTTGCTGTTACGTTGTACATCTGAGTTGATGTGTTGCACATTGGCATTCACGCCGTGCTTATATGTTTTTCCCAAGGGCATCTTTTAAGTATGAAGGCTCCACCATTGTGCCAGCAGGGCATGGAACTGATTATGCAGAATTCAAAAGTCAGTGTACAGGTAAGAAAAGGCTCCTTCATTGTTTTCTAGTGTCGTTTGGAAATAACTTGTAGTAAATGCACATAACTGAATCATACAGGTTTAATCATACTGGTACTTACTTTGTAATTCTTAAGCATTGGGATGGGAAACTGTGTATAAAGGTTAGTTGAATTCTTTTCTCTCTTGACCTGTGTTCATCTCCCTGTCAGACCACTGTCAGCTCCATGCATGATAGAGCGCTGACTACACGGAAGTATCTCAGTAGGCTCATTGGTTTCCTTATATGGTTATGGGTATAGAATGACTGAAAATGCAAACATTTACTATACATGAGACATTAAAGAATGCACTTCTCTCAGTCACGTACGGAAAGTTAACACATCTTTATCGTTACCATTAATACGTTTGAGGAGCCTTATCATGACTCTTCTTGGGTTGCTTATAATGAGACCAGACCATCATCTTTCTGGGTTTGCTTCCCCCTGACTATACAAAGTCACCACATTGAATAAAATAATGGCCTCATTCAGTCAGATAGAGAGTCATTTGGGATTTGGATAATGATGTCAATTTCCATTATCACACTGATGTGAAGTTGGGTGTGGTACATCTGTAAAGAAGTGCTGTAGCACATTGCAGGTGCTGCATTTCGCCTGTGATCTCTCATATTTGCTTAAATGATAACAAAACAGTGACAATTTACTTAAGGGATTGCAAAGATAATGTTACTTGGGAGAGAGTTTTATGTGAAGCTTGCTCCACCATATAACTGTTAGTGCTGTTGTGGTACTTTGGCTAGTCATCCAAACATACCTAAAACAAGGAATCAATAAATCTTACTTGCAGTATTTTGGACTCTGTGACAAGGCAACAAATGTGGACCATCTAGAGGTCTTGAGGACTGAATTGTGAAACACATGATGAAATCAAATGAGGACATTTGTTCAGAATTGATAAGGTTTTAGACAGCATCAGGCTGGGGTCTGATTGATTACTGCTGATTAGTAGCTGAACTAGACATGTGGTTTTCTGACCTTTGATTAGAAAGTGAGTTTGAGTTTGCAGTAATAGGTATGGTATATATTGTTTAGCTACAGTGATCATTCTGTGTATTGCTGGATCAGATGTATATAGTTATCTATACATCACTGTTCTGTTCAGCAGCTATCATGGGTGGGTTGGAATGAAAGCTATTGCATTTCTCTTTTCACCGTCATCATAGTCAGAGTGTTGGTTCAAGATCAAACTTGTGTAATGTCAGCATAAGTATTAAGACTGACTGGAGCTGAGGAGGAAGAACAGTTCAGAATTGTGTCACTTCAAATGAAAGTAGAAGTGGGAAAAGGCATACACCAGCATGTACAAGTGCAATAGGAGCTTTTCACTGCAAGACTAGTACAGCTGTATTGCATGTTATACATTTAGTGTAGCTTAGATAGCTCTCCACATATTTCAGCTTTAGTCTATTATGAACTGACAATAACAGGAATATTCTTTTGAGATTCTTTGAAATATAGCATGTGCTTATTTTATGGAATTGCTTGTCACTGCATTGTAATAAACTGACACATTTTTTCGACTATCAAGCTTGTTAGTATTAAACCCAGTTAATAAGCAATGTTTATTGAGCCAGGGTAATTCAATAAGGGCAAGATGCCAACTGGCTAGATCAGCTTTTAAAATCCTGGGGCATATTTCAGTGCAGAAAACAACCTGGTTTGAGTTAAAAACATATTCTAGTCAGCCCTTTTGTTTGTTTTACTGCATGTTTTCAGCTGTGTCAGTATAAATCTTTAGAGTTGCAGTTAAAACATTTAAATAATATTTGATATAAAGTAATAGTAAATAGTCCTTATTTTTGCTTATAATGTTTATGATTTACTGTGAGTTAAAAACATTAAATATACTAATCCACAGCTGGGGTGGCATGATGGCATAGAGTTTAACACTGTTATTTAACACTGTTATGTAACTTATTGTCTCAGAGACCAGGGCTTTGGCTCCTGCACAGCTGCAGTCTGTGTGAAGTTTGTATGTTCTCCCCATGTCTGTGTGTAAGATGGACAATAGGTCAGTTATCCGTCTCTTCTACTTTATTCCTCTTTTCTTCTAGTCTTCTACTATGTAGGTCTGAAGCTCCACCCCATGTTTCCCTCCCCTTGCCCCTTACGTAGATTAGGGAGTTATGAAAAGTGAGTGAAATCAGAGCTGGTTTCAGAATTTGCTAGCCTCCCACCAGAGTGACCTAGATCAGAGTCCTTGCAGTGTATTCCAGCCAGGTAGAGTATTGTAGGGGCATGATTATACCTGTTTCCTGTCTTGTCTAGGATATGTTATGGAGCCCACTCTGCGAGCCTGACAAGGGAAAGCAGTGTGGGGAGGAAACTCAGGACTATAGGACTATAGAAATTTGTTCACATTCCAGCTTCACCAAAACTTGAACCTGCAGCAGTTTTATTAGTCTTTTACTGTTAATCTTAAATGTAACTTTGGTTAGATGCTGTAAATGGGAATTGCAGATGAGTGCAGTGCTGCTGACTGTCACAATCGACACCATTAAGATGGTTATTACGCAAAATCTAAAGGCACAAAAATTATAAGGACACAGTCACTAAGGTAGGGCAGTATGAGGTGTACAAGTTACATAGTGAATCAGTACAGAGTAAGCTGTTGGACAAACCTCCTTTTTACCTGATCTCACTGCAGTGCAGTTGTTACTTCTTTAAATGCAGTCAATACTTTAGGTCAGTGTTTGTTAAGTCTGAACACATCTTGCAATGTTTGCAGAGGTTCTCTTCACATTCCTCTAGCTGCCATTAAAATGCATGCTTACTAGAAAATGCTGGTTTCTGTGGTGCCTCGGGCTTTAGAACAAGAAAAAAAATATGTGAACTTTGAGACCAACTATTTAGGCTGAGGAGGTGCCTCTACTTGCCTCTCAATCCATAAAATACAACCTCTGTTTAACTATTACTAGTTCCTGGCAGTATCTTTAACACAGAAGGAAATTTGTAATATTTAGCAAACCCCCTGGAGTGTTAATGAGCTTCTCTCCATTTCAGGTTTTCTCCCAAATCAGTCTGTCCATGTTCCTGCTCATAGCACTAAATATTATCTCCTCCTCTGTTTACACAAGGTCATGAGCACTGACTAACAATAAGTCACAAATGAGTCATGAATAGGAAATAACTCAATTACTGACATACTCCAGCTCATGCTGTAGAAAAATTCAAGACACAATGCAGTGTCTTGAAGGAGGAATTGTCTTTCTCGGTTAATAGCCAGAACTGTTTCCTTAAGTAAACTATGTGCTTTCTCTCTTTGCAGACGATGCCCGTTTGTTTGGTTTTGTGAGAATCACAACAGGTGATGCCATGAGCAAACGAGCCAAGTTTACTCTCATCACCTGGATCGGGGAGAACGTGAGTGGCCTGCAGAGGGCCAAGATCAGCACAGACAAAACACTGGTCAAGGACGTCTGTCAGGTGTGTTTTAAATAGAATATAATTTATTATCCTACTGTACTGTAGGACCTAATGTACCAGCACTGTCACCTCACAGAGTCAAGAGTCAAGTTTCATACACTGCCTGTGTGGTGTTTGCATGTTTTCCACATATTCCAAAGACATGCAGTAGGTCATCCATGTACATGCATAGATACATCCATCTCTAAAGTGTAAGTGCTTGTGTGTGACTGGTGTCCTGCACAGGGGTGGGTCCTGCCTTGCATCCTGTGCTGCCACTCTTATTCAGAGTGAGTGATTAAACAGTCTGTTTATCAGTAGAGTTAAGTACAACACTTGTAATCCTACCAATCAATCAAAAGTAAGGCCAATCAATCAGAGGTGCTTCTCTAACTATGAAAATGGTTTTACTTACCTATTACATCTTTAAACTAATTTAAGACTCAGGGATAACTTATTTATTCTTGTCTCTAATCCAGAGATATATTATGTCTAACTCTTTTGTACTTTGGATTTTACTCCTCTTTTAATGTGTTATAAACTCACTTGCCACTTTATTAGGTACACCCTAGTAGTACACAGCTGCTGCAGATTTGTCAGCTATACACCCATGAGGATTTTCCAGTTTCAAAACATCGTAAATGCTCCTTGAAACTCCTAGTCATGTGCATGAAGCTTGAGACTAGATTTGAGATTGTGCTTGAGATGTTTTGAGCTGTATGATATGGCTTGTAGAATATCGTTATATTGTGGGCATCAAGGGATACACGTGGTCAGCAATACTCAAATAGGCTGTAGTATTTAACCGGTGCTCAAATAGTATTAAGGGGCCTGAAATGTGCCAATAAAATATAACTATTACTATACCAGCCTGAACTATTGATACAAGGTAGACTATTTAGACTATTCAGACCAGGCAACATTTTCCCAGTGTTCTTTTGTCTCTGTTGCCTACTGTTAACAGACTGAAGTGGCACCCGGTATGATCTTATTCTGCTCTAGCCCATCTGCTTCAAGGGTAAATGTGTTATGCATTTAGATATGCTCATCTGCATGCCTTGGTCGTATTGAGTAGGTATTTCAGTTACTGTTGGTTTTCTATCTGCTCAAACAAGTCTGGTCATTCATTCAGTCTAGTTATTCTATTTCTGACTTCTGGCATCAACAAGGCATTTTCACCCACTGCCCTCAGCGAATATTGTCTCTTTTGTAGACTATTTAATAATGTAATGAGCAATGAGTAATATTTGAATTAACAAGCAGTCGAACAAATGTACCTAATAAAGAGGCTGGTGGGTGTATATTGTCTGTAAATACTTACAAAAAAGTACGACAAATTGTATAGCTTTTGTTCTTCCCAAAAGCCAGCCAAAGTAATACTAGTGGCTTTTACCCATACAGTTGTTCTACCCTCTTTATTCATTTGAGACCATCCATTTAAATAGTTCCTGGAGTAACTGATGATCATTTTCTTCTGGCAGAACTTTGCTAAAGAGTTCATGTTGAGCGATGCTCGGGAACTGGAAGAGGACTACATTCGGAATGAGCTGAAGAAGGCTGGCGGGGCCAACTACGACGCTCAGGCAGAATAAAACCTAGTACTGTGCACACAGAGGAATGGGACTGGGGTCATCAGAACTGGGCGAAAAGGAAGGGGAAACCATCGCACACCTATACACAAACACACACTCCTCTGTCCTTTTTCCAGTGGGGTCATAAATTGATTTATCTACTGTACTGTACGTCATCTCACTCTCATTCTGGGTGCGGAAATCTCATGTTTGTTTTTATAAAAAGATGTAACTGGAGTTTGAGCTAAAAAGGCTTGTTTGGTTCATGACTGGACCTAAATACATTACACCTGTGACCAATATAATTTCTTTCAGCTCTTGTTTTTACTTTCTTGATCTCACTGACTACTTCCAAAATGCAGACCACTGTGTTTATGTCCTCCATCTCCTGTGGAGAGAGGGGCATCGTTGGATGACTGAGTATGTGTGTATGTGTATGAGTGAATATGATTGCAGACACTGCACTGTGACTCATTCACCTCCACACGGTGATTTCATACAGCCGTAAAAGCAGTTCAGTGGGCTGTGTTAGTGTCACACAGCCCAGATGTGGCACAACCATTTCTCTGGTGTAGCTTTCTGTTTTAGTTCTTTTGAACTGAAAAAAAACTCTCAAGAATGTGTTTCTTACTGTTTTTATTTTCAGATTGATAATTATGCCACACATTTCTTTTGTAAGTAAATATCATGAGAACAGAGAGGACTAAGAACTTAAATGTCATGTGCACAAGGAAAATGATTCATTTCAGAATAAAAATGTTTTTTTTTCCAACTTCCATGTTAATTTTTTGTGTCTGATTGAACTTACAGCAAGTAAACAATGCCTTTTTCATCTTTAGGGAGGCTGTATTGTAGTATGTGAGTTTAAATCTGGCCTATATAACGCAAGCTGCTGAACATAATTCCACTTTACCAACGTTAACTGCCTTAAGGAACTTGTTGGGGTCCCATGGGATATTATGGTCAGCACTGAGTGTGAGTCAATCACAGACTCAAGCCTAGCTGCTCTGTTCTAAATCCTGTCAATAATTCCCCCCTCCTTTCCCTAAGCCTTCCGCTCATTGACCCCCTTTTCTCATGCCATCCCCTATTGTTTTCATTGTGATATTTTCCCCCTTTTTTTCTTTAATTCCTCCCTACCCCTACTCTGCTTACTCCATCTGTCATTTAGTCTAATGGATGTGAACTTAACTACCTAATGACATAATATATAATCTATAAACCATTTTCAGTCTGCCTTTACAAAGTATATTTTGGAGCCAGCAGAAAACAAAAGGGTGGAGTTTATTTGAAGGGAGTAACATTTCTCTCATGCAGTGTAATTTGTAGTCTGCATAGAGAGAAAGAGAGCAAACAGAAGTGCACAACCAGGAAAAGAACAAACTGCATAGCTCAGTTCAGGCAAAATGGGCAGTCGCCTAGGAGCCAATCGCCCAAAGTTGGCAAAGGCAGAATGCTAATGGGCTCCGATATAACAATACGGGATTAAATAATAACAATAGCATTCATAAAAATAAGAGGTCATTATTTTGTAATCTAACACAAACATACACTTCTATTATTTACTTTGTGACACGAGGTGGAACAATAAGATGAATGTTTCTAATAAAGTGGACAGTGAGAACAGTGTTTTAAGACTCGAGCATTAGTGCTGTTTGATCCAGCTAAAGAAACACAACTGCTACATCAGTGTGAGTGCAGTGCTGAGAATAGGCCACCACTCACAAACAGTGCCTGATCTGTGCTCATCCTGTGGGGGTCTTGACCATTAGCGAATAGAGTAAAGGGAGCTAACAATATATGTACATAATCAGATTACAGTCTGTAATTGTAGAACTACATAGTGCAGTGAAGACTAAAAGCTAAATAAGATTAACCATAAACCTAACCATTTTTCTACAGGGTATTATTTCATCAAAGTAATGCTCACTTATTTTTTAAAACAAATTGGAAACCCTATTATACAGAGGAGACATTTGACTGTGATCCCATTTTAATCTGCAACGCACTGATTGGTGATGCAAGTGTGTAATGTTCTTTTGCTGGGTCACTTTAGAATCATTAGAGATTGTTCCTCTAGTCTGACATGGAGAGTACATGTAATCACACATTCTGCCCTAAAAGTCCACAAAAGCATAAGGCCTGTATTTATACAGTCAACAACTTGCTTTTGGGTGCCGCCATCTTTTAGTTATTCAAACCATTCACGTTCATTATTACATTATTTCAGACATAAAATTGTTTTTGTTTGATTTGATCAATATACCGCTCACAAAAAATAAATGAAACATCCACATTTTTATGTATATTGCTATGTGAAAAAGAAATGCAGCATGTGAAGTGTCATGAAACAAAATCATAAGCCGTTGACAAATTGTTATCATGGCACAACGCCATCACAGCATTTGCAAATTGTATATACTTGAAAATGTATACAGTTTTGTTTGAAAGTGTGTGAACCCTTTCTAATTGACATAAACACCTCATTAGTTGAAAACACCTAACTCTAATTTCACCTTCAAAATAACTATTAATCCTATAGTTCACATACTCTTGCCACTCATATATATGTAGAATTAGATTCATTGTCTTCAATAAATTAAATGATCATTGAGTTTTGTTTATCTACATTTGGGACTCTCAAAATCGGAGGATGTTTTATTAGTAGAATTAAAAAATATTCTGAAGGGTTTACAGACTTTCTAGCATTGTATATCCTAATAATTTAAAGTTATTTTAGTTTTTTTTATCACCTTTGCCTATCAGCTTCGCAGACTCGGTTTTGAGTCCCAGCATGAGTGAGTGTGCTTTACATGCTTGTGCCCTGCAATGGAATCACCACCCACCCTCACAGTATTGCCAATGTGAGAGTGATTTGTTATTTTAGATAAGATACCATAAGATAAGCTATCTTTATTGTTACTGTGCAAGATGATGTTTGGAGCAAGCCTAAAAATGCCAAAGTTTAAAATTAACACATACTTCATACAAATAGTTAAAAATATAAATATATAAATACACAAAGCTAGATCCACTTTATCCCCTGTTAAGGTATATTTCAAAAACGCCATTGCACTTGAGGGTGTAGAATAAATAGGTAATAAATCGCACAATACTCTAACAGTCTAAAATGAGTTTAGGTTTTAACTGGTTTTAGCTGCTGTGTGTACTGACGCACTGCCTATGTGACTGCAAATATTTTGGTAAAGATTTGTGTATTTTGGTGGTATTAATTATGCAAATGAGAATACACTAATATACAATGATGTTCAATTAGCATTTAGCATTTGTTGTGTTTTGTATGCTGGGCAGTGGACAAGTGGAAAAGGATGTTGGTATAGTAAAATAAACAATAATATAAATAAATGGGAGGGAAATAAACAATAAATATAAACATTTAATTGTTGTACATAAATAATTTTGATGGTTAAATGACTAACTAGCACTTAAAAAGGTTTTATAAGCACAGCTATTGCAGTTAACAGAAAAATGTTATAGATTCTCCATGGACAAACGCTGGCAGCAGAATGGGTTGTACAATGACTCTTAATATGACACATTTGGCTTTCCACTTCCAATAGTTCATCAGCTTTCTGTCATGTTGTGCTTAAATAAAGTCAATAGAAAATTGGTTTGCCATGTTTAACTGAGAACTTGGCTAGCTTGCACAAAACCTTAACCTCAACTCACTTGAAATTGCACTGGCATACCAAGAGTGAGCCAGGGCTTATTGTCTAACAAATTCAAGTGAACAATGGCTGTTATCGCAGCAAAGGTAGAGGTACACTCCTTAGTAATATCCCCAGTAATATACATGTTTTGGAAATATCCAAAATAGTGTAAAGTGTAAACATGACATATGCATGTTTCTTATATGAGAGGAGTGGGTGGTACTAGAACCTGATGCATGCTGTTATTGTAAGCTCTGTGTAAGGCACCATTAAACAGCAGTTAAAAGGTTGAACATGGCTTCAGAAGTTAATCATTTGAGAGAACAGTTCATTCAGACTAAGCCATTATGTGTGAGTAACCGTAGGACTGCAGAGTGGGGGACAGGTGGTTCCCGAGGCCTGTTGGGACTTCTGTAATGAGATTAATGAGTGCTGGTCCTTGATTAGTCTCTTGCCACAGTGTCACAAGCTGTGACTCTTCTGCTCCACATATAACCTAGGCAGCCTGATCTTAATCTTCCTAATCTTAGCCCAGATTCCTGAGGGATGCATGTTCAGACAGCTCCACAGCTCCTTACAGCAGCACTGCAGTGTACCGATCTTGATTCTTCTGTAAGTGTGGGTGAGAGACAGATGGAAACACTGCATTTCAAAAGATTGCTTAGCATACTGTTTACATGAAGAACAAGGAAGTCACTGCTAGCTATTCTCCTCGAATCCTTCCTGCATTCCTGAGGCATACCAGATCCAAAATATGTGAAACCCCACACACATTTTTGCTTGAGTCATGTGCTGCAGCTATTGTTGTTAGTGTATGTGTGTGTGTGTGTGTCTCTGCCTGTCTGTTGTTTAGACCAGTAATTATCTTGCATCGCTGCACACTGTAACTGAGTAACTGCTGACAACAAGCATGGGCAAAATTCAAATACAGTATTTTATCCTAATCTGTGTGACATAACATGCTTTCAGTTGAGCCTGTAAACAAACAGTGAAATCACACTATCATATCAATAGATCACAACATAATGCACAATATATAGCTGATTGTTGATATATAGCTGATCACTATTCTGATATAGTTACATACAGTATATGACTTGCATTAACAATTCCAATTACACTTGAACTTTGGAATACAAACTTAATTGGTTCCACAAGGCCGTTCAAACTCTGAGTTGTTTAGAACTCAGTACCAAATTTCCCAATAAGAATTAATGTAAATAAAGCCAAAAATTATTTGTATGACTATATTAATATGAACTTAATCACTTAAAGGCATGTATTAAATGAATGTACGTAAGTGATGCAACAATAATAATCAATAATACATTAAATAAATGAAATATAAAGTGAAAATAAAGTAAAAAGTTATAGTTACTTTGGTAAATGCAATTTCAGTAGGATATTATCACTGGGACAGTGGTGCCGACACTGAGGTGTCTGAACTTGTAGATTGGTATAATACACATATAAATAATATAATAATAAAACAATATAAAATTATACATAATATATATATA
>JAVSBV010028260.1:0-11769 GCA_033117975.1 Parotocinclus spilosoma | reverse complement strand
CAATTTGGAATAAGGCTGTAACGTAACAAAATGTGGAAAAAGTGAAGCGCTGTGAATACTTTCCTGATGCACTGTATATATAGATAGATAGATAGATAGATAGATAGATAGATATTAGAGCATTGCTACATATTGCTATGTATTCTTTGTTTTATAAATATATTTTTGGTTGATGTATTTGTCCCCAACTGTAATTATTTGTCTAAATAACTGTATATTTAGTAATTTGACCCCTCAGAAGAAATGAGTTTGCCAGGACTGATGTAATTCTTCTGTTTTACAGAAAGTGGTGGACGAAAGATCAATGAAAATAAAATGCTGACATCCAAAAAGGCCAGGTAATGGTTATGCAATGTTCTGAATTTTACAATAATTTTCATTTTACTCTTGCTGTCTCATTACTGGAATGACTTTCCCCTTCATCTCTGTGCTAGGTTTGATCCTTATGGAAAGGCTGGATTTGCTACGTGCAGGATATGTAAAAGCTCCGTCCACCAGTCTGGCTCCCACTACTGCCAGGGATGTGCTTACAAAAAAGGTACGCTGATGAGTGTCTGAGCGCTGCATGACTTAATTACACAGCTTGTTTAAGTGTTCTTGTGTTCCCTGCAAATCCTGAACAGTGTTCTGTATCCTGTTTGGCAGGAATCTGCGCCATGTGTGGGAAGAAGGTTCTGGATACCAAGAACTACAAACAGACCTCAGTGTGATTGAGCGCTGTGAGTGTTTAGAGGTACGGGAGGGATCTGTAAATGCAGTTGTAATTATCTTCAGTTAATAAACCTTATGAAGACGGAGGTAGATGGAATAGGTAAGGATGACGAGCCGTTTGTGGTGTGTGTTTAGCACAGTGTTGCAGGTGCATGATGGTTTTTCTTCCTCAACAGAGAGGTTTTAAGCAATATAGTGGCTTACACTGTTAGGGTCGGTATAGATGCCTTTCCCAGGCGAATGTATCCTGTTCTTCCCAGTATCTCTAAACACACTGTAGGAAATATGCTTTTATTTCATTTCTGTTATCCTGCAAAACACCACACATTAAATCACAGTGCAGCTACAACTAGAAGCCAACTAAATGTTAACATCATGATTTTTGCTGACAAGCCCACATTTCACCCAGGTTGGCACCTTTGCCATTTAAATACCATCCTTTCCCAGAAGCAGTTTTATCTCGGTAACATTATGGGTTTATGAACTGGTTTAATGTTTCTTGCTTAATGTCACGATGATGAAACAGTTTCACCTCTTGACATATATTATGTAACCATTGGTTGTTTTGTGCTTCTTGTAGTTTTATTATTGTAAATAAGGATTTCTAGCTCAAATAAAACGGTTAACTTGTGAACATATTGCTGTGACTTCTGGTTGTAAAATATAAAACCAAATTCATCACCCTTTCATTAATAACAGTGGTGTTTTCACAATACAGGGGCGTCTGAAGTTCTTATGACTGTGCCTCCTGTGTTTGTCTGACTGTAGTTCTTAGAATGCGGTTTATACGGATTTCTTGGCTCCAACGTCAAGCTCTTTTCTCACCTACCCTGGGTGGAGCAAATGTGCTCTGATTGGTCCTGCTCTAAGAGTATGGAGATTGGTTCAAACGTGTTAATGCAAGCGTATAGTGATTGGGCTAGAAGCAAGGACCTGTTTTAAACATTTTTAAATATGCCTGGACTTTGTAGCTGTATAAAAACAGTATATAAACACAGACAAATGGCCAGCAGTGAAGTCCAGCTTTTTTAAACCTATAACAACAAGATTTTTTTAGGCGTTTTAAGCAAAACTCCTGCAACTTGTAGCATCACTTGGTGTTCCTACTGGTAGTGAGGACACACATGGGAAAAATAATTTTTCAGGGAAGAGTATTTCGATGTAGCTCCCAAATTAGTCCCTAGAATTGTTTGGTATGATAGTGGCTTCTACACAGCTTGGATGGCTCAGCTGTAAGAGCCAGCTGATGAAATCACAGGTTATAAAGGCTTGAATTTGAAACCCAGTTGAGACTTGAAAAGTAACAGTTGGATGGGGCATTTATGGAACCCTATGATCCAGAGTTTACCTCCAACTGTTATGTCCTGTACTGCAAGCCACTATTGTGGAGACCTGGGTTTGAATCTCAGCAGTGCTCTTTGACCTGGTCAGACATTACACAGGCATAATAAATGGGAGACTGGATGAAGAGATCATCCCTTAATGCTCCAACAGTGACCCCTGCTAAGCACTGTGATCGACAGAGGTTCCCTTCAGGGTATATGCTAGCAAATGGTCAGTTATTTCCACAATAGACTCCTGGATCCAGACAGGCTTTCTTAATTAATCTTTATCTTAATTGATCTTCATTGGTTTCGTATATTAGACTTGCAGCTTACGATATACAGTGTGAGACACATTGATTTTATATTTACCACTATTTCTATTATTTAGTTCAGTCCAATCGGAGAACAGCTAAATGGAGGAAAAACATCAATCCAAGTGTTCCAAAATGTTTAGCAAATAAGAAATGGAGTTCATGGAGGAGAAAATAACCAACAACATTCACTCAAGGAAAACTTTTGAATTGAAAGTATATAGGCCTTCTTTAAAGTAGCAAATCTATTTAAAGTTTGGACAATTTATATGCTTACCTTGTCAATTCTTGCAGCCTAAGAAAGATGTGAGGCTTCGTAAGTTTAGGAAAAATTAAGAAACGCAATGCTTTCAAATTTACAGCATTTAGTACAGATTCGTTTAGACTAACAACTTCGATGATCTTATAGTCCAAGAAATTGTAAGTTAATGGCCTGGCACAAGGACCCAACACTGGCATTTCAGCAGAGGTGGGATTTGAACCCTAGACCTTCTGTTCCACGGACTAGTACCTTAACCGCTGCCACAATAGAATACCACTTGCTCTTAGAATTGCTCTTGAGAACAGAGGAAAAAAAGACCATCCTTAAGAATTTATTGGAAGTACAAATTATTTTGAACCCTTAACTTTCTTCTTACGAATTAAGTTAAGAAAAAGCATGCTGTTAAGAAGATTTTCTTTCCTAAGACACTCTCTTTGCATGTTCTCTCCCGTATGCATGGGTGCCCATTGATTAATTGATGCATGATTCATTGATGATGAATAAAAGTATTTTTATTTAGGTACTGGTCTTACAGATTCAGATTTATTGTAGTAACTAGATGAAATAATTCAAGAATCAATATAATGAAAAATAAACAGGCTCACAATCAGCGTTTATCAAAATTTGTCAAGCTGAAATGACTTGCAGGAGTGTACATTATGAATTCAATATACACATGAATTCGAAAAAAAGGGCAATCAGGCACTCTGAAATGCATGTAATTAAGACCAATTAAAAGTAAGTGATGTATAGCAATAAATATACTGCTCACAAAAATTAGGGAATACCTCAAAATGGAATATCCCCAAATTTTTGTGAGCAGTGTATGAATAATTGGCATTCATTGCATGAATATAGTTTTCATATACATGAGGAAAAAATAAATAGTAAAACATGTATCATTACGCCTTAGAATAGTGTGTGCAATCATATGAGTCTTAGATTCAGGTCTAGGTAATACAGTACTCTCTAAATGTGATTACTGGACTGCTACATACCGGTAATTTGGTATTGCTGCCTTTATGAGAATCAATTGTCAGCATAGTAGATACAAATTTGTGTCAGAAGTATGGAAAAGCAGTAAGTTCACTGAAAGCACCTTGCAGTCTGCGACTGTAGATCTCCACAATCCTGCAGAGAAAGCATGTTGGGTTAGGACATTAAATCAGATTACCTAATTCAGTTATTATTCACAATCACTGAAACGATTAAGGCCTTGACTAGGGATCAGTGAAACCAGTCAAGCCTTCATCTCAAATGCTCAAATCTACCATGACCTGGGTGAACCTACACTGACATACTGTATATATTACAATTAATACCTCTTAGCTGCAGTTGCTCTTTCACCCTGTAGAATAATGCACATCAAGTACTCAAAAGCCACAGGATATGTTGTGTTTTCACGAAGGCTGCCAAAATTATTGTTGAGATTTCTTCTATCACTACGTGGCTTGTTGTTCATAGTCCTGGTTTCTCGAGATTTGAAGGATGTAACAGTACTGTGTGAAATTGGGGGTCTTTGATACGGCAGCTTTGTTCCCTGGACATCAGAATTTGTGTTGATAACTTTTGAGCCACAAGTGATATTGCAAATCGGAGCCAGCAGTCGATTTCTGAGGCAATTCTGGTCTTCTTTGATGTGCTACATGCTAGTTTTCATATACATGAGAAAAAAATAAATAGCAAAACGTATCATTACGTCTTAGAATAGTGTGTGCAATCATATGAGTCTTAGATTCAGTTCTAGGTAATACAGTACTCTCTAAATGTGATAACTAGACTGCTACATACCGGTAATTTGGTATTGCTGCCTTTATGAGAATCAATTATCAGCATAGTAGATACAAATTTTATTCCAGATCCAGATGAATATATGATTATTTTGTGAAGTTGTAAGGCATGGCTGAGTGTTGCTGTGTTGTACCAAGGACGAGAGACACTATGAAGTCTTGGTTAGAGCCAAAAACTCCTCCCGTGTCTTTGGATCCTCCCTAAACACTCCCATCATGCTGCTGGTCACAGTACGGCTGTTCATCTTCTGCACTCCACGCATGACCATGCACATGTGACTGCAACGAAAAACCAATCGCATTCACTGTTAGACAGGTCATGGGGTGAAACTAGATGAATAGGGTTTCACATTACAAATTTGAAATTCAATAGAAAATGCATATAAAAACACACTCTTTCTTATTTATATATTGAATTTGATTTCGTTGCAGACTATATGGACCTGAGAAATTTCATGTTTTGACTGGTCAGCTTCATTTTATTAGTAAACATGCATTCCATCCCAGTATTTTACAACACAGTCCAAGAACAAACAAGTTGGAACCGTTTAGCATTTAGCTCAGCTAGCTACCACTCCGTTTGAATATATTAATTACTTCTCACAACAAACACCAACAAATAAGACTTTCTATATAAATAAGAATTCCTTTAATTTTTTTTATTTCAAGCAACATTGCTTTTATATGTGTTACATTAGGTTTTAAATATTCAGTGTAATATTTAGTAAAAGTAACTCGATCCTGTGGTAGTCTAGCAGTTAATATGGGTGAACTATGGACCAGAAGGTCTTAGGTTCAAATCCCACCACTGCCAGTCTACCACTGTTGGATCCATGAACAAGGTCCTTAACTGACAATAGCTTGGATTGGAAGGTTGTCAGTTGTAAGTTGCTCTGGAAAATGGCATCTGTTAAATGACTGAACGTAAATGTAATCAGGATCGGGAGCCTATCCTGGAATTCAATGGGCACAAGCATAAATGCATCCTGGGCAGCATCCTCCACCTGGCTTCCCTTCCCTGTGAGCTGCCTGGTGTAGATGGAAAATAATTGGATCTGAACCAGGTGATGGGCTACTAAATTGACGCTACATCATTTGTGCACCCAATCATTTTAATTATTTGTTAAACAGGAGCTGCCCTGCATGTTGTTTATGGAGAGCTGCATATGCAAGGACTATTTAAATATGTAATTCGTTTTTAAATATTCCCAACTCACGCTGCCTCGATGATAACTGCTACTCCAATTGGCTCCAGGGCTTCAACGATGGCCAATGCGATTTGCTTTGTCAGACGCTCTTGTACTACAAAGGAAGAATTGTATTAGGACTGTAAAAGAATTTAATTCATCAGGTACAAAACATGTTTAAAAGGAGATGTCAGAAGTATGGAAAAGCAGTAAGTTCACTGAAAGCACCTTGCAGTCTGCGACTGTAGATCTCCACAATCCTGCAGAGAAAGCATGTTGGGTTAGGACATTAAATCAGATTACCTAATTCAGTTATTATTCACAATCACTGAAACGATTAAGGCCTTGACTAGGGATCAGTGAAACCAGTCAAGCCTTCATCTCAAATGCTCAAATCTACCATGACCTGGGTGAACCTACACTGACATACTGTATATATTACAATTAATACCTCTTAGCTGCAGTTGCTCTTTCACCCTGTAGAATAATGCACATCAAGTACTCAAAAGCCACAGGATATGTTGTGTTTTCACGAAGGCTGCCAAAATTATTGTTGAGATTTCTTCTATCACTACGTGGCTTGTTGTTCATAGTCCTGGTTTCTCGAGATTTGGCTATAAGGGATGTAACAGTACTGTGTGAAATTGGGGGTCTTTCTGGATTTCGGTTCAAATCCTTTCTTCAGTCATCTGTGATGAACAACAAATGCAACTTTGTGTTGATAACTTTTAAACCACAAGTGATATTGCAAATCCGACCAACAGTCGATTTCTGAGGCAATTCTGGGCTTCTTTGATATGGTACATGACCACCAAACTTGGCCATGTTCTGGACTTTCTGGAGTATCTAAAAGATAGGCCCCCTCACCCATTACCTGCTGAGGTATTCCGATATGTGGATTTCCCTTTTGTTTCTAAAATAAAAGGGTGTTCCTTGGCTTTTGACTCACTCTATACAATGTGATAAACATTAAAAA
The DNA here is from genome assembly GCA_033117975.1 of Parotocinclus spilosoma. Lineage (NCBI taxonomy): Eukaryota > Metazoa > Chordata > Actinopteri > Siluriformes > Loricariidae > Parotocinclus > Parotocinclus spilosoma. Next base: position 5,207 of record JAVSBV010028260.1, on the reverse strand, counting down.
CACTATTTGTTGATTATGAATGATCACATTACAGGCAAACTTATTTTCTTAACAATACTAAGTTAGAAAGCTTGAAGCCATGTGACAGAATAAAAGTCCCACGGGGGAACTTTTCGCTCTAAATTTACTATGCAGGTAGTCCCTGATTTACAATGGGGATACGTTCTGACAAATCCATCAAAAGCTGAATTTACCGTACATCGAGGAGCTTAATATATACAGTATATAGCATAGTGCAGCCCATATTAAACCTGTTTAAACACGACCGCGACTTTTCCTCACTACATTTCCACACGCTCATCACTCCTCCCGTGTGACTCCCTACGTAATTTATCCTAACGAAGGCAAGTATACAATTTAAACCTAAGCTAACAAGACAAGCAGGATGATTTATACTTGCTAACAACAAACCTTCCTACAATTTGAAAACTTAATAAGAAATAAATAATAAATACTCCATAATCGTTTTTTGATTTTTCTCATGTTCACATACAGTGGTTTCATTTTACTACACATTTACCACAAACTCTTTTGAAATATGCTTAGGTTTTGTGTGATCTCTGTGTCTCCATTTACCTCTGAACCAAAGTCCCATACACATCTGAAGATGCCTATTAATCATTCACATGTCTTTATCTATGCACACTGAACATTGCATACACGTGTACTAACCCCCCTGATTTGGTGCATGTGTACTAATTGCATCTAATACAAACTTAATGGTTATTAATTAATTAATTAATACTAAATTAATGGGACCACATCGGGACACGATGGTTTTGGTTCTAATAACCGGCTGGTCCGAATAGAACAAACATGACGGGACATGCTATGTAACATAATAAATGTTTATTAAACCTTTATTGTGCAATTTACACGTATAGCGAACGTACAAAAAAGAACTACTGTTGCTTACGAACTTTGTTCATTAAAAAAAAAAAATTGCGAGCAAGTTTTTTGAAACGATCTACAACACAATGTATAGGTACTCAGCATGCGAATCATAATACTGTAAAAAACAAGTTCTTACTAAATTCCAGTCAACGATTGAAGAACTTATCCAGTGTGATCTGACGTGCTTTTGTTGTGGCTCAGTGGTGACTTGTGCCTTCTTTTTTTTGTAGTAAATGTCAATGTTAGGCAAAGACCTGTAGGTGGCAGTAAAGGGGTGGGGAGAAACTCGGGAGTTTTCGGATAGTGATGCCAGAGACGAAGAGTTTCTTCACGTATATTACATACTGTACACGTTCTTTGGTCCGATTAACCGAAGTTTTGGTCAAAATAAGTGAATAACATTACACATATATAATAGGATTTGTTGCGGTACTTTAGGATTTGGTCCGAATATGCGGCTGGTCCCATTAACCAGTGGTCCTATTAACCGGAATCGATTGTATATGAAAGAAGGCAACGTATGCAATGTAGAAACACAAAGATCTGCAGTGCTGGCTGATGTAGCTTTAATAATGCAGGCTCAGCACTTTTTGGCAAATGCGTTTGAATAGCATCGGCTATCACAATCTGGATGAGGTACGAGACGAGGCTGATAGGGATTTCCTCAGTGTCAAAAGCGAGTTTGTTTTTTAGTTTTCGGATGGAACTTTGGATGTATTGCTAGGCTTTGAGTCTAAGCCTCGAGCCAATGGGCTATGATAACAGAAGAACTCAGTGGCTCGTGACTAACAAGCTCACACTCTAATGATACATCATGTGCCTTTACAAAATGCCATGCATCACTTTGCCTGTGTATGTGTGTACTGAAGGGTTTTATACTTACCTGGCGAGTTTACTAAGGCCAACCACTTTTTTACTCGGCAGATACCCTATGTGGACCTGAGGATTAGAGAAAGTGTGTGTATAATGTTCAGTTTACTTTGTTCAGTCTGTTTACTTATCATGGACCTGTTAACCTCAGCAGTGCTGTAGATCTAAATAAACATCAAGATAACATTTGCTTTATACAGGTTACCTTGCCAAAGAAAGGTACTAGGTGATGTTCACAAAGAGAGAACATGTCAATGTCTTTCACTATCACCATCTCATCATGGTCTTCATCAAAAACGGCATCATTAAGGACATCTGTGAGCAAAAAATGAAATATATGGTTAGTTTTAGACAGTTATATGGATCCCAGCCTGCCCACTGTGTGAAATTTGCATGTTCTATGGATGCTCTGGTCTCCTTCCACATTCAAAAGCCATGCTTTAGGTCACCTCTAAAGTCTCCCAGTGTAAGTGAGTGTATGAACCCCTATCTAGTTATGCACCCTGTGCTAATGGTTAAGTCCTGGTCCCCCTGCGACCCTCAGTGGAATTAAAGCAGGTAAGGTGAGAGTGTGGGTGAGGCACACACATTTCACAAATAAAGACTGAAGGTAATTGATTAGGTATGTTAATGATGGTGTCCAAATAAGTTAAGTTGGAGTCTTAAGCAGATCTATTACTTTGAAGAACATGGTTATAAGACGTTGGGCACCAATCTGTGTGTATAATACACTCAAAAAAGGCTAAGGCAGAGGCACTGGTACAGCGGGTACAGCGGGACAATGTGGCAGCCCTGGAGTTCCAGTCTGGTCAGGTGCTCCACAGCCACAACTGGATGGGTCACCAAATGGCAAAGGCATAGGTTGGACGTGGCATGCTCTTCTGTGCAGGCATGCTCTCATGGTTGAATACTCCCTGGCAGGATGGGTTGCCACATGGTGGGGAATGTCAACAATTAGAACTGGATGTATCCAAAATTGGAAAGAATAATGGGGTAAAACCATTTAAAATTACATTGAAAGATAATTTTCAGTTACTAACCAATATGGATGTACACACTCAAGCAAACCTAAAAACATCACAGTTAATGCCTCCCAAAGCTGACGTCCACTATGGTGGCCTAGTGGTTAAGGTACCCCACTTTGGACCAGAAGATCCAGGGTAAAATAACCAGAATGGATTTTTTTCTGGATGATTATTTGTACTTAGAAAGTACAAGTCTATAAAGTTTTTAGTCCTAGAAAGTAATTCTGGGCTTTGGATGAAAATGCCCAGGGCTCAAATCCTACCTCCACAAAGCTGGGTCATTGGGCAAGGTCTTAATCCACAATTGCTAAAATTGTATCAGTTGTAAATTCTCTTAAATAATGATGTCTTAATGTAAATCGTTGTTACCATAAGAAATAATTGGGTGGATGTCAAAAATATTTGAAATACCCCTACATTTGTTATATGCCCCTTTACCATGTTTGTGTCAAACTAAAAATAAAAATAAAATCCAATATTTGCTAACTTCCTCAGTCTCATTACAGGTCAGCATTGCTGTTATACAGAAACTCTTATTAAAACCAAAGTGTGTGTGTAGGGGAAAGGAAAAAGCTATCATTTATGTTCATATTTGCCAATAAATATTTGTAAAAAAAAAATCCCATTATTATTTTGATCTGTTTGTAGTGACTGGGAGAGAGGCTTTCTTAGATACTTGTGGGATTGTGAACCACTGAACTAGAGCATATTTCTTATATTGAACAAACTTATGAAGGTTACTTACAAATAAATATCTGTGTTTGCCCGTGATTGTGTGAAGTTGATGGTCTGCAGCAGGTGAAATTGGAGATAAATGTTTGGCATTTTAATCAATCAGGTATGAATAGGTGAACTGTTGCCTATATAAAGAGCAGGGATCTAACAAAGTCTTTTTCCACGTTTGTGGAAAGGCAGCAAACAGAGAAATTTAAAGGGGTTCACAAAACCACTGCACGAGCACATTATCCAACTTTAGTACTTCTGTTTCCAAAGAGTTACCAATAGATAAACGACATTACTGAAGTTTCTCACCGTGGATGGTTTGTTGGTAGCCCTTGGTGAAGAACTGCATGGCTCTGGCGGCTCGGAGCGGGGTTTTGAGCAGCCCCGGGCGCTCGGTATCCTCTCCCAGGGCGTGCAGGACGGTCCAGTAGGCAGTTTCGAGCTGCTCTTCTTCATCACTCGGTGCGCTGCTTTTTGCCGGCTGGACTGTGAGCCCGTCTTTATAATTATTCATACACCGTATCTTCTTGACAAGGTTATTGTCGTTGTTGTGCACGCCGTTCATTTCTAAAGCCAGTATGCGTTACTAAAACTTAACCTTAAGTGATTATCCTGTTCACTGTTCACTGTATCACTTGCTGTTTGAGGTTCCCGGTCCTTTCTTTCACTAACTCTCTCCCAGTGAGCTCAAGGGGTTTTTATATGGCTTCACCCCACTGTTTGCTTACGTCAATATAGAGCGGTTACAATAAAGGCTCAGTTATCTCGGTCTCACGTTTAGCTCCGGCAGGAAAACGCGCATTATTCTCGGCTGAACTGAACTGATGCTTAATGCTGATAAAATCACACTCAGGATTAGCATTCTCTAGTTTAGCATATGACCTCACATGCTGCAGACCTTTAGATTGCCCCGCTGATCCATCCCAGCTGACAGAACATTTAAAATATACATAAATATATATAAATTCTGAGCTTTGAGAAGTGAAACCAAATGACAACAATTGAATGGATAAATTGATAGTTTAAGAACATTGTGTAGCAAATACTGTAAATGCTAGGGCTGCACCGATCCGATATTCTGTATCGGTTATGGCCCGATATGTGGCAAAATCACTGGAGATCGGGTGGGGGGAATAAACAGTTGAATCCGATATCTTTCTTATCCCGTTTATGCTTTACGATTTGGAGGACATGGTGTATGACAGAGATGTGTCACGTGAGCAATAGCTGGAACTCGAGTTAAAACTGTTAGCTAGCAGCGTGGTCATCATCTCAGCTGTGTGGGGTTATTACAAGCTCAAGGATCATTAGGCCAGATTTATTTAATTGCTTGTTCCTCGGATGTTTCTACTTAAGAATCTTTAAATCTTAAATTCTTCAGCACTTTTCAATTTTTCGAGGACTACGTGGAATCAATACAATGAAGGAGGAAAAAATAACAAGACATTTTTTTTATTAAAAATTAACTTTATTTGACCTACAATGAAATTAAAGTGAATCTGGGAAAAAAAAAATTATGAACAGAAGAAAACCGTTGGCTCTCCACCAGAGGGCAGAAAAACCTAAAAAATAAATGTCTTTTATTTTTTATTTCAACCATTGGTGCTGCTGCGGATCCGAGAAACACCAAACATATATATATATATATATATATATATATATATATATATTGTATTCTTCAAATATGATCTTTGG
>JAVSBV010028249.1:0-11769 GCA_033117975.1 Parotocinclus spilosoma | reverse complement strand
TTACATAGCACGTCCCGTCTTGTAACATAGGGCATGTTCGTTTAATCGGATCAGCCGGTTATTAGGACCAAAACCATTGCGTCCCGATGTGGTCCCATTAACCAGAATCAACTGTATATAGAGACTCAGAGATAAAAACCTATAAATTGGACAGGGTACCCAAGCCATTGCTCTGTCAATGAACTTTAAGAATGCAGCTTAAATCCCTACTGAGATCGTAATGAAAACATTCTGAAGTCTTTGAGGACTGAATGAACTACAGAGCTTTGACAAGTCTGTCTGTTTTTAGCAGTCTTCTGACAGGTTGTGTGACAGCTGCCGCTTCAATATGACAAGCAGAAAACAATGAAAATAGCATGGACAATAGTTTGAGCGGCTCGAAATTGTATACACTTTTTTACTGTCATGTCATACCCAGGGATTCTTTTGGAGCAACATGCTAATTTGATCATTTGTTTCATTAAACACTGCCTTTCCAGATGAATCATCAGTGAGACATTAAGAAGTTGGTTGTTACTACAGAGCGCCTGCATCACAACAGTGAAATCCATTTCTGAAGTAGCAAAACCTACAGAAACTGTTAATATTAACATTTCAGATTTATTAACACAGGCTGTTGTAAGGTAATTAGAGAGAGATAGAATAGAGATAGAATATATAGATAGAATAGAAAACGAGAGGCAAGTGTCAGGTATTCGTAATAGATAAATTCACTGAGTGGATTTAATATCGGATATAATATCGGCAGTTATCTGAACATACATGTGGTCGCTTACACAGCATACTTTAATTTCCCAGATCAGATTAAGGTCTGGAAATCGGAATAAGTAATCCACTAAAGAGAGCTGGTCTTTGGCAGATTTCGGAGCGCATGTATCCCGTTAGTTGGATGTCAATCGATGGACAGTTGCCGGGGACGCTTATTCTAAAAGACTTGGCTTTGTTGGGCTTTTGTTCCCCATTGACCTGGTGGCTTATTTCTTGTGGGATCTGCCAGTCCAAGAATTCAACACAGCACAGAACGGAACAGAGTGATATAATGACCAAACAGTTCAGTGGTGACTGTGAAAAGAAATGTACATTATTCAGTGAATAAAAAGAGGTTTACGTCACATCTTCTGTGCAATTTTTGGCAGGTTGCTCAGCAGTATAGATATCAAATTTAGATACAATGCCACATTACTTCCTGGGCAAGTCTCTGTTTTAGATGTACTGAACATTCACATATCCAAAAAGCAGGTTTATAAGAAGACATCACAAAAAGGATGTAGGACTCCTTTCTAATTAGTGATTTCTGTCATTTCAGCCACAGACACATCTAACAGGTTCAACTTGGGACATAAAGTGTAAGTGTATAAACATTTACCAGACACCCCATAGCAGACCTGACAATAATTTGGAGATATGTCAGGCTCACAGATGCTACAGAAGCTATAAAGACTTTCTGAAGTGCACATGAACCTCGTTCACACAGCAGGCAAAGTGGCCCAAATCCATTTTTAGGCTGTTCACATCATGTTATTTTGATCTATATTCAACTGAACAGTTCAGACCCTTAAGCTGAAATGTGTGCACAAAATGGCAATGCATCAGGCAGGGGTGGACAGAGACAAAGTACATTTCCTTAAGTACTGTACTTAAGAATGCTGTTTGATTGTCATTACTTTACTGAAGCACTATATTTTTGCAAACTTATAACTAACTTCACTACATTTTTAAGCCAAATCTTTTCTAAAACATGATTAAATTTTAAATTGTGACACTGACAAAGACAGACTATTAAGAATCAGTATAATATCAAGTATCAAGTTAATTGTTCCTCAGCAATCATTTTTTAAATTTGAACACAAGTTGAAATGCAGTTATTAAGGGATTGCAGTTTTAAGAGTGTACGTATAGTACTTGTGATAGTATTATTAAAAGCAAATACTTCAGTGTACTGTAACTTGAATAAAAATCCAATAGTACAACTTTCACTTGAATCATAAAAACATTTGACCTGTAGTACCTGTATTTTGACAAAAGTAATGAACTTGTGTGCTTCGTCCACCTCTGGTTTCAGGTGACCTGTCCGTCCAGAGGTAATAATCAAAATAGAGTCATCAGTACAGGCACGTTAACAGTCATGTTATTCAGACATGCTCACTTTTGTATGGAGTCCTTTGATTCTTAAATTTCCACTTTTAAGATTTTTAACTCCCAATGACACAGCCATGTCCTCCTGTGGACATTTCCTCAAACATAGAGTGGTTGTGCTCTGTGCCTTCTCATTTTGTTTGCACAGAAACGTCACCCCAAATATTCCTATGGTCTGTTACTTTGCTATCCCACCACTTGCAACCTCCCACACTGCTGTCATCCATTTTCCCTTCTTTTCTTTTCTTTTCTTTTCTTTATCTCCATCTCCCTTATCTTCATTTTTGACGATGTCAAGTTGGAATGACGTATAAGTCGCATAAAATCAGTTCTGGCAGGGTCGCATTGCTAATGTATCCGATGTCAATACCACATTAGTGGCCCAAATTGGAACTGAAAATGTTACAATCTGTGTTTTTTCCATTCACACGATTCCAAAGATAAAACCTACGGCATACATGACTAAAAGATCAGATTTGGCCCACTTTAACCTGTTGTGTGAACGTATCCCAACATGGGCTCTACCTAAAGCTATTCAAGCCAAATATAATATCACAAACACCCCACAGTGCATAGGCGACGAATCCCTAAGAACCTTCCATTAATTTCTTCCTTTCAGTTATTGCTGTAGCAAACAATAATTAAAACACAAAATTACATTTCTTCGTGTCTAAAAAGCAGCTATTCATATCTCACTATGCTACAGTTCAATCCGCTACTTTATTTATAGCTTCCAATATAGATAGCATGGTACTGATATGGATTTAGAATCAGAGGGAAAGCACACCGTGTCTGGGCAACTGGTGGCTGTAGGGTCCCTGTGCAGTGGCGGAGGTCTAATTTAAACCCACAGGGCTGATGCAGCTGCCCAGCCCAAAATGGAATCGCAATGCAGAACAAGTGAGGCCCAGAGAAAAAGGAAATAGGCCTCGAACTTTTCAGTTGTGATGTGGCAAAGATTTTTCGAACATTAACCCACATATAAAAACCACACAGACCTTTTCCGACACACAACAAAGCATTTTCAGATCTTACCACTATGGGCCTGTGAGTCCGTTCATTTAGCTCCATGGCACTGGATCCCTGCCACGGCAAAACCTGCTTCGCACCCTGAAGTCCGAGTTCACTCCAAACGTCTCACACAAGAGTGTGTGTGCAAGTTTTAAGTGTTTTGAAGAGAAGGGCCAATTGCTCTGCTATCTCCAAGCCCCCTACCCACAATCCTCTTCTGTATTTCTCCTCTCTGTCTCAGTCTCTCATAGACCAACTGTGCTGCAACCTGAACTCCTGAGTTCAGGGAGAGAGATTTGGGGGCATGGGGGTGGAGGGGGGCATCAGATTGCAGGACTTGTGCTACATTTGCAAACTGGGGGTTAAATTTAGCCGTTACAGGCAGGGGCAGATCTCTCCACCTCTCTCACTTTTTCGCTTTCTCTCTCTCACTCTCAAGCCTATCAGTGGCATGAGGTGGCATGTTGCAAAATTTGACTCGGAACGCATTTGCCAGCCCAGTCTATAGGTATGCGAGATGTAAGGGTTATGGTAGGAAGTGAGAAAGCACTTGATTCAAGACCAATGGGAACCTAGTATTACATTCTGTGACGAACAGAAACACAGATGGGAGTCTGGCTCACGATGGAATCTTTTCTAGATGGAGAAAATATTATTAGCTAACACAGCCTGAAAGAGTTTTTCAAACTTTTAATTAGTTTTCAGAAGGTAAACAGAAAGACAAGATTTTTTTCTCTAAGCAAACTACAGCAAGTTAGAAGAACTTATTACAGAGAGCTGAAAAATCTAAAACATGCATTAATGAACCCGTAATAATATTATACGGTCACAAATTAAGCAAAAAAAAAGGGGGTTATACTACCAAAACTAGATTTTTTGAAGTGTATTAAAAAAGCAAAACAAAAAGACATTGTGTTTGGTAAGTATTGTATAATGTTAAATATTATACAGGTATGCATTGTTTAAAGGCTTTCCAATCAAGGTTCATTCGCAACACCGAGATTTTACAAAAATAATAAATTAAAAGAGGAAATAAAAATCTGCCCTTTAATTCTGAATGTCGGAGCCATAAAAACTCGCCAATCAACACCCCAGTTCCCCGTGCAGAGGCAGAAGTCCATTGTGTGTGTGTATCACAGTTGCCAGACCTGCAACTTTGGGTTCATTTTTTAATAAAGTCGCTAACAAATATTGGTAGTTGCTAGTTTTTGGGGTTTGTTTTGTGTGTAGTTTTTTGGGCTTGTTTCCTGATCTTCTCTCTATCTACAATATTCATGTAAGTTGGTTTTGCAACCTCTAAAGTTAAATGGCCAAAATATATAATTATTATTAGTAGTACAATTTGTAACTCGCTTCTTTTGGGTTTGTTTGCACAGATCTGGTTGCTTGGTGAAGTAACTACCTTAAAAGTCATGTCCTTGCATCCTAGTTAGTTTGCTTGTGTTTTGTGTATACATCTGCTATTTATTTATAACGAGCTGGAAACGGTGTTCGTATCTGTCTGTCCTATTGTTAGTAGTACTCCTTCGTTTATCTCTACACTACCTGTATATTCCTCTTACTTATAACTACACTGCACACAAAAATTAGGGGGTATTTTATTATGGGATATCTCATTTTGAAATATTCATTTTCATTTTTAAATATCCCCTAATTTTTGTGAGCAGTATAATTTAGCTCATTCTTTGTCAGAGCTCTAATTTAAACTTTTTGTCTAACTCTCCAACAATGACCAACAATGGTATTTACGTTGCCATTTACCACGGGCTCCATTTCTCCATTAGAGGGCACTTTTAAATTCTCCCAAGGCATTTTCAAGAAAATATTATTCTGTTGGGCCCTGATTCAGCAAAACATTTCTCACCTTCTCTCTTTTTGCTCTCAAAATATCTCTCCTCTGCTGTCTGTAGTTTGTTTATATTCGTATCCATCTGCCTCTCTGTGGGTGTAAAGGTGGGTGTAGGTGTCACATCATATGCTGGTGTTTACATTCTGGAAAATGATGAACCAGGAGTGTGGCACCATAAAATAATATGGCCTTATGAAAATAAATAGTTATGTCTCTTATGCTCTCTACACTGGTACACAAAGTAGCAGTAGATAATATTATTATATAATAATAAGTTGTGGCAAAGGCACACATTAAAACAAAACATGAAAAGTCAATGTAATAAATCTGTAATTCAACAATGTTTTGAATTGCAAATAGCAAACAGAATGAACTATATCAGCAGGGTTTCTTATCTTTCTGCACCCCCAGTTATTTTGGTCCTACCCAATTCCCTAGTCAGCACTGGGGAGCTGCAATGACCATTTCCAAGCCCGTATTACATACAGTTGTGCTCATAAGTATCAATACCCTGGCAGAATCTGTAATTTTTTGGCCGTTTTTAAGATAATATGAATGATACAAGACAAAAAACTGTTGTGTTATTCATGATTAGTGGTTTGGTGAAGCCATTTATTAGCAAACAATTACCCAAATCATCCTGATCAAAAGTTTACATACCCTCATTACCCTTAATATCGTGTATTGCCTGTTACGAGCAGTGGTGGTGTTTTTAACAGGACCCAAGTATGCAGGATAAGTCTATCCCAAAAAGGGAGCATATAAGCTCAGGGGGCACTTATAGCACGAGTGTGAATAACACAGAAAAGGCGCAAAGCACCAGAACATGAAAATAAACTCAAATACGTGAGGAGCGCAAATGAAAATAAATCGCGAGGAGCGTCGAAGCACCAGAGGGTGAGCGTGAGCTCTAAAACAAAAAAAAAACCAGACCGAGAGTGTCCTATTCAGAACGAACTTCTGGCTGAAGTGAGGCTAGGTAGGCGCCGACGACGGAAGAACACGAGCTCTGACGGGAAAACCCTCAAAGTGCCCCTAACAAACTAAGTACCTCGGGGGTTACCCGCCCATACCAGTCCATCGGCCCTAATAAGCCCCCGGACTTAACCCCTAACTCTAGGGAACGCGGTAGGGCGCAAGGGCGCCGGTGGTCAGACACGCGAACCGAACGGAGATTGAATCCCGTTGGAATAATGATGACCTGGCCCCAAACAGCGCTAAAAACCACGCCTTCATAGGATGCGGAGCAGCTGTTCGCGATCTGGACATAATTAAGATAGTGGATATTAAGCCATCTCACCGATGGCTCTGTAATGGCGAACGGTGAGGACGGCCGAATGCACCGGGGAAAGGTAGGAACCCTAACAAATTGCACATAATGCTGTTATTTGTTACTCTCGATACAGGTCTTTGCCTGGTTTTTACCTCCATATATCCCATATTTAGATGACAGGAGCTGCATTTTTCTTATATCCACATGTTTTGGAAAGATAGCAACAACAGATCATTACACTTAACCAGTCAATTGTGAAAATTCAGATCAACCGATGTGTACTCTCCACTTTTGCTCCAGAAATTTGGGAACTGTCTCAGCAAGTATCCAGCTTAAGGGTTTCCACACTAATGCTAGTTTTCTTCCCCACACGCCATGACCATTGTCTTCCACAGAGGCTTCATTGCCTGTGCCCACATCTGCGCCGAGAATTGATGGATTTTTTCCCAGGTTAGCATGACCAAAGATGTAATGAGAACATCAAGATGGCTGTCAGTGTTGCCTGCTTCAGGATGCTTTCTACTTCATGAGCAACTGCCTGAATTGCCTGCATTATTTTTCTGCTCACTGGTTCAGTTCTCTCCTGGGCTAATGCAGCTTTGTCAAGTCCCAGCGAGGAGGTTTGGGACTGCAATCTCCTTACCAAGACCGAACTTTCCAAAATTTGCAATGACCCTAGTAGTGGAAGACGCAACAGGTCTCTGCTAGCATCAGTGCTCCGGATCTTAAATCGTTTATGTCCTTGAATTCTGCACACTCGAACCTGAGAGTAGCTGTAACGATGCTGGTTCACTAACTCTTTTCGCCTTGAACTTAAACCTGAACTTTAACTTGAGTGTGTAGGGATTTTAACCCTTTACTAGGGGAACTTATAGTACTTACAATTGTCAGATTGATTTAGGTCTGCCAAGTCCAGCATTAGCTTCATTCAAAAATGTGGCCATGCAGATTAATAGCAGTTCCACCAGTTCCCAACTTCCTGGCTGTTTGCGGTTCTGCCAAGTTATTACCAAAGGTATTTATATGCACTTTAATAAATCAATTCACCTGCCTAAGCACAAAAATTAACTAAAATAAGTAATTTAAATGTTAAAAAATACGTATGTTGTCAGTAACTGGATTCTCGTTCCTTTTTAAGTGTCTTGTCTTCAAGGATCAGATTTTCTGTGGTGTCCAGTAATAGTCTTTTCCTGGGAAAATCACTCACCATGATCATCACTGACTGCTCCGCAGTTTATTGCAAAGAAGTCTAGATGAGAGTAAAATAAATGAATTTTTAAGGACATGTTACTGCCAAATTCTTTATAAGCCTGAATGAGATTTTCCACCAACCCTTCATAGTTGTCTGCCCTGGTGTTTCCTCTTTGTTACCTCTAACTGTGAATGTTGCCCATGCAGCCTTTTCCTTGCCATGCAGCAATTGGTGAAATTCTTCATCTTGCAGAAGCACACAAATATGAGGGCCAATGAAGACTCCTTCCTAAATTTTGCTTCACTCAACTTTGGAATTTATAAAGGAGACCAAGTAATATTTTATGCACCTCACTTTTGTGACTCAAAAGTCACTTTACCACAGATAGAGCAGCAGTTATACGCTTAGTTAATGCAAATCAGAGGCATTGCTGAATTGGTAAACAAACGGTAAAATGCTGGCTGTGTGACTGACAGATGGAGAATGCAAGATTTATTTAGGGTTGTGTGATACAAGTTTAATTAGGATTGCATCGTCTAGCTTTCATTGGTCATTCAGAAATTATGCAATGGTGATGATTGTAATAAGCAGAATTTCCCTCTGGCATCAATAAAGTATTTCTGATTCTGATTCTGATGCAATCTTCGCCTAGAGTTGTATCAAAGGTTGTGAGAGATATCTACACACCCTTTTATCATGACATGTAGAGCCAATTTTAAAACGTAACCATCATTTTCGTTTTCACCTCTAAATTAGTTGAGTTCAGCTCCTCCCATGTCCGAACCAATTTGCCCATAGACTAGTGTAAATGGACACCTTTTGAAGGTAGGCATGACCTTTAGGACGGGATGGTGTCCATCCCATTTGAGAAGGTACTGCTCTGATCTCCGGCAATATTGCTGATAATCTTATAAGACGGTTAGTTAAGGGGTTACTATCTGGAGCCAGGGTCTGGCAGCAGACAAATAAACGTAACCAGCTGTTAGCCATGGTAGCCATTTACCGTCACCCATAACGTTATTAAAGCTTTGTCTGTCACCCGCGAAATTCACTCAAAAATTGTGTTTTAATCATCCCATTAGGATAAAAACAGAAAGCCCTAGAAGAAATAACAATCTTAAACTAAGGCTAAGATTACTTAACATTAGATCACTTACATACAAAGCAGTGATTGTAAATGAATTGATCACTGATAAACACTTATACACATTATTATCTTATCGAAACCCAGCTTAGACTGGATGAATATTTATCCTTAAATAAAGCCTCCCCTCCTGGGTACAGTTATGTTCAATGCAGAGCAGGAGCAAATTCATTACGGAAAAAGGATAGCACTTTGGTATAATGACCTCACCCATACGCTTAGAATGTAAGTGGCGACATATTAAATTGAGAGTATTTAAGTTTGCATGGAGGAATAGCATGGCAGAGTATAAACAGGCCCTAACCAAAGCTAAATCTTTCCTAATTATTCATTTATCCCTTAAATAAGAATAACCCTAGTTTTTTCTTTAATACAGTCTGAAGTGACTAAGGTGACTCTGAAGTTCAGCATGATTTCAACAGTGATTATGAAACAGCATGATTTTTTCTTTCTCTTGACTTTCTTTAACAATAAGATTTTACATTTTAAATATAAAAGTCTATTCAGGACAAACATTCTAAGTATTTAATAATCTTGAGGTATAAAATTCAAGGTATTGTTTTGTGGAAGATAGTGGGGTTTACAGTGGATGGTTTGTCATGGGTGGTAATGGAAGAGAATGATAGTGAGTGGCAATTACTAGTGAGTGGCAAGGGTTATTAGTTGTTGCACCTGAGGGAAATATATTTGTGCTTGTTACAAATCTTTCGCTCGATAATTATTTTCTTTCTTTGTATGTTTGCTTCACAGAGCAAAGTAGAGAACAGAGAGCTGGTGTAAGCCAACACTGACACACCAAAATCTCAACTGGCTTTCTGTAAAATACTGCATGCATTTTGGCATGAATTCTTCAGTTCAAATATAAAGCGCTTAACAACTTTGTCCCATTGATCCTGTAGACCTTCTTCTACAGGAAGTCTTCTACGTCTTCTCTATAAGCCCCCTTAGTTTCCTAAGGTTTACCAGTTATTGATTAGTTAATACTTTTTCATTGTAAATTACAAAAATCATTTAAAAAAAAATCATTTTGTTTGCATTGCAGGATTAATCATTCTCCAGTCCTTATACCAAGTTATACATGTGCTGTATCAGTGTGCAGATTTACTGCAGTGTGTGTGTGTGTGTGTGTGTGTGTGTGTGTCTTTGTTTTACAGCAAATGTTCTCACACATAGAAACATCTTTTTAATCGTGCTTTGAATAGCTTTTTACTTTTTTTTACTTAACTGCTACTGTCTCCTAAAACACCAATACACAAAACGAATGATTTCTGAGGATTAGGTTAAGGTTAGGCGCAGGTGTGGCGTTAATTAGCTACAGTAGTATAATGTTAATGGAAAGTCCCCACGATAAACCTCTGCGCTTGTGTGCGCGCGCTTGTGCGTTAACAAGCCGACTGCTGAACGTTAATCATCCTCGCACTATAGCCGCTGGTTGAAGTCGGAAAAGAAAGGGCGAGAGAGAGAGAGCGAGAGAGAGAGAGAGAGAGAGAGGGAGAGAGGGAGAGAGAGAGAGAGAGAGAGAGAGAGAGAGAGAGAGAGAGGGAGAGAGAGAGAGAGAGAGAGAGAGAGGGAGATCCAGATGAGGTTTGAGGACCAGTGCTCAGGAACAGGAAAACGTCGTTTTATAGTTTCAGCGATCTACGATCCTGTTTTTACTTACACCCAGGCGCAGTGGACGGAGTTGGATGGGGAAATTGACGGTACGGAAACAAATCTCAACAAAAATCTGCAAACGCCCGGACTAAGTTACTGACGTGCGCTGCTGAAGCTCTAACGGTAAATGTTAAATGCTTTATCTTTTAAATCCAACCAGCGTTGAAAAATGTGGTGTTTGGTACATTAAGAGTGGCGTGATGTGCATTTGTTAAACCCCCTGCATGTCATGTAAAACCGAGAAAGAGCTGAAACTATAGCGTACTAACATAATTGGGCTTTAGCCCCAGGGTTCAGTCCAAAATACTAGAGTTGTGCTTTTATGTGTACCGGTTTTGTGGTTAATGTTATGCACGTTTTATATTTATAGTTAGTTACCTTAATAGTGGGATGTATTATAGAGTGATACGACTGTGCATTTTAATAGTGTTTCGGTACTAATGACAACAGGTTTATTTTGGGCTCCACTGTAGAGGAGCTGTTGTAGGGGTTTGAAATGGTTAAAACTTTTTTATGATTTCTGATTGTCATTTGAGATTGAGATATTCTTTTATCGTGTTTGGTTAAGGGTAGAGAAAGTGTGTATCTTATAGTCTGAACCTATCAATTCTGAGATGCTGAAGCCTGAAACCCTCTTAATGCACTGATCCTTTTTAATACTTATGTGAAAAATTGCTTGTTTTATATTTTGTTTCAAAATAGGAAATACATTAATAATGCTAATTAAGAATAATTAGCTGTCCTAATGTTAGTTACTTTAAGCAATGTATAACAAGAAATCAAGGCTATTAGCCTACTTTAAATGATCATCCATGTTGTTTGCAAATGCCATTGATTAGGTCACATACTGTACATGTTAAAAGTGCTGTCAGAAAGCATCTCCATTCTGAGATATAATGTACATTATCTATCATGAAATGTGTCATGTTCTGGAGATGTGGAAGTAGTTTTATGATCAGTAACAGATCCCTGAACATCTGTTTCTTTGAAACATATTTTGTTTAGATGTGTTTATTTATCCCTGTCAAATAAGAAAGTGTCCACTAAGAGGTGAGACAGATGGCAAATTAAAGTACCCATTTTATCCTCTGAATAAATAAGCAAATTAAAGTAGCGTAGGTTCATGTGCACATCATTCATGATCTTTCTGTTTCTGCAATTTATCATTCAGATATGCCACATGGATAAATTACCTTGCACGTTCAATACAGCTCAACACATTTGGCATTTTTAATGAGAAGAGAGTACACTGAGTGTATACAGAAGTGGCTAGGTGCCAAAAGCACTTTATTATTTATTACTCTATCAAGGCTTTATGAGTGTATAGCATTACTCAATGCACAGAGATGTGGATAAATTGTTGTTTTCTTTAATTTAAACATGATTGCAGTTTGATGAGACTGCAAATTTAGCAATACCAATGTTTTATTATCAAATCACGTGTTTCCTAGGGTTGGTGCCTGCCTTAACTGCTGTCAGTTAAATGAAAGCTAAATACTGCTATATATATA
>JAVSBV010028218.1:0-11771 GCA_033117975.1 Parotocinclus spilosoma | reverse complement strand
TTTGTATTCGGACACACTACATGCTCTCGCCTACTGCTTTCGCGTACTGTATAGTATGGAAGTGTGCGATTTCGGACTCGGCTCTTGTGTTTACTCCCTCTGGGGAGTTCCGACGGGAAGCTGTGGCTGGCTTCTGGGCCATGTAGTTCTTTTAAAATAAAAACGACAAAATGGTGGTGCCTATTCCTAGTCTTTTGTCTTATTTATTGGTTCCCGCTCCCGTCTGCTCCCATTACCTTTTTAATCCTGTCCTTTTTAATCACATGAGTAGTTGTTCAGTTGAGTCCCATCCCGCAGGAATCCCGCGGGAATCACGTGACCCGCGGGATTCCTGAAAAAAGTCTCTACTGTGTATATACATGCATGGACTATGCAACGACAAGCGTTATTGCTTAATAACAATATCACCCAAAAGCAATAAACCACAATGAACAGTTGGCCAGTTATAATGATATGAAGATGTCATACTGACATTGCAGACCTTTTAGAGCTCTGCACTTGTTGTAAGAACTGCCCTTTTCAAGCTTGTCCTGCTGATTGCAATCAGTCAGGCCCCCCATACTCATGTGAGTAGCCTATAATCATTACACCAAAAAAACAAGCAATAGTTTTCAGACTAATCGTCCTTCAAAGAAATGGGCCAGCATTTACAGCCAAGAAGTATTCTGGACCAACCTGGTTCCTATGACATGGGCCTAGACTTCCGATTATTAGTCCTAGCGAGTGGTCAGTGTCCTCTCACGTTTGCTTGATGGCGAATAACTTTACATGAAATTAGGAAAAGAATCCATTTCTTAGGCAAATTAAGCACTTCAGATTTAAATAGGACACACTAAGGATAATACCAAGCGCCAGAATACATAAACATGTTCCCGGTTTGAATAAAAAAGAAAGAGGGAAAAAATATTAGGTTTAACTTATTATTAGTATAAACTGCAGGAGCAGATAAAAATATTTCCTCCACTTCACCAAAAACATTTTAGCAGCTCTCAGCAGTGCCACAGCAAATTAGTTCCTTACCATTTATTTGCCATTTTAAACTCAACAAATGAGCTGGGGTGGTGTTGAGTCTTTTCTCATGGTCCTTGGCAAAGTTAGTTTCAAATTCAGAATTAATTTGATTCACTGAGGGTAGAAAAATAAGTGGAGTAAGATTTACTGCGGGTTTGCAACACAGCACACCAGAGAAACAACATGTCCAACATGATGCACACCAGAGGCACTCACTCACAGGCTCTCAGTTGATCGTTTCTCAAATCTCTTCTGATATACAGTGAAACCTTGGATTTTAAAAGCCTCGTCACTCGAACAATTCAGACTTTGATGTGATCTTCCAAGCACAATGCACGTACTCCAGTCCAGTTGGTGGTGATGATGAACAGATAGGGTGCGATCACAGGTATGTTATGTTATGTTATGCTATGCTATGTTATGTTATGTTATGTTATGTCATATTTCAGTGTTTCCTCGCCACTTCGCTGTTCACCTTTCGCTGCCTCGGTGCATCGCGGGTTTTTTAAAAATATTAATGGAGAAAATATATAGTGGATTTTCACCGTTTCCCGGGTTTTTGCGGAACTTTTACATTAAAAAAATGTACAAAATGTATAAAGAAATATATAAGAAATATTAATTCTAACAATAAAGGAATGTTATTAATGATCAAATATGATGATTTACAGTAAATATCTGTTGTTTCTACTCAATGTGTAGGATATTTTGGTGCTGTAAGGTCGGTACAGACGGAGCATGTGTGATACGAGAGTGATGTATGGTGTGTTAAGTAAAGAGAACGTTCCATTACGTGTTCGCTGTTTGCGAAAATTTCAAGCCCTACGATGCCAGTATAAATACTTAAATAAATACAGCGTCTTTACAGGGATCACTGTAATTATTATTATTATTATTATTATCATTTTTCAGTATTTTTTTAAAATCATTTTTCAGTGACTGTGTTATTTAATATGTGCAAACTGTCTTTTGAGGGCAGCACGGTGGCTGAGTGGTTAGCACCTCTGCCTCACAGCACGAAGGTCGCCGGTTCAATCCAAGCGTGGAGTGAATTGGGACCTTTCTATGTGGAGTCTGCATGTCCTCCGGGTACTCCGGTTTCCGCCCACAGTCCAAAGACATGCACGTTAGGTTAATTGGTGTTTTTAAAGTGTGCATGTGAGTGCATGTGTGTGTGTGTGTGTGTGTGCCCTACAATGGATTGGCGCCCCATCTGGGGTTGTTCCTGCCCTTGCACCCAGAGTTGCCGGGTGGGCGCCGGCTGGCCCGCGACCCCAAGTGGAATAAGCGGAAAAGAGAATGAATGAATGAAAACTGTCTTTTGAGATTTTAGAGCAGACAAAGCCTGTCCCCCTAAAAGGAGCCTGGATCTTAAGTAGGAGATATACGTCTATAAGTCCCCATACAAGGCTTTCTAAGATCTACAGCCATCCCCAGTTCCTGCAGTGTGAGCATGCATGAAAGAGAACACTTTCTCTAAAAGTTCTAAGATCTACAAAGAAGTTCCATAGTGCCGAAACAACCGAGACAGGGTCAACCCAAGTTGCTGTCAGTTAGCAGTTGACACTCAGGAACCTGGGAGGATGGAAACATACAGATACATCTGGTCATAAGATTAACAGAAACCATGCACCTATCATCACATACTGAACTTCTATTGATGAGACATTCTGCTTCTTATCCCGCCTCAGCCTTTGAGGCCGTGTTCCGGGTGTACGTTTTCCCGAGTTTTTGCCTCACCGGGTTTGTCAGAGTAATGGTCTGGGTGCCTCCCATATTACAGAGAAATTGCCCACACAGTTCAAATGGGCCTCGAGTCTCTCAAGGTCGGGGTTGTGTCTGTATGACATGCAACAGATTTTGTAGTGTCTCTGAAACGTATTTGAATTACAGAATGCTAGAATGCCTTATTTTGAGATAATTAAAAATATAAAGTATAATTTGCACAGCTCTTTTTACTCAACTCTTTGTTGAGTTGATAACAGACATGCAATACAATTATATACTAACTTCAAAAACGTTCTTCTGTTTGTGATGTTTGTTAACAGAGTAGCTGAGATACAAGACTCCTATATCCTCAATTTTTTATTAGAAAAATCTCACTGTTTGAATTATGTTTCCTAGCTAACTTAGCCTAGCTAGCTAGCATTATAACAGACCAGTGGTGCTGCTTGCAAGTACATTTAACCATATTAAAGCACTAATGTTGCTAATTCATCAAACCAGCTTCCTTGTAATTAATTGTTCTCGAATAGTTATCAACTTTGCATTCTCTGTTTGATTTAATGAACACACAAAAGGCAAATACGGCAAAATATGCAAATATTCTGGGACATCTAATCAAACTACATGTACTCAACCTCTGCTGCAAGCCAGATTCAGTTTTTTGTATACAGTGGTGCCTAAAGTTTGTGAACCCTTTATAATTCTCTATATTTTTGCATAAAATTGCTCTAAATTATCACCACATCCTAAAGGTAGAATTGATCGAGAGTTCACAGCTTTACTATGAATGTTTGATGGTAATTTGGCCACTTCATGGTTCCACTGTCAAATTTCATAGTACAATTGTAAACTTGGTTGATTAAGACCGGCCCTAAATTATTTCACAGTTCTACCAAGCAAGAATGAGAACGAATTCCATTCCTTTCTCCATATCTTGCCTTTGTAGTGGATTCAATTGAATATGGGTTGAAAAGGATTTGCAAATCTTGGGTGTTGCTAGAAATGTATAAAGGCTTTAATTCTTAGACTGACAGGACAAGATATTTGTTGAGTTTACAATGCTCACAGACACTTAATCAATTTTATCCCCTTTCTCTTCCCTTTTTATGTACATTTTTAAGACTGTGCCATTCCCAAATCTGAGTCATGAATCAAACGGGTTCTTTTTATTGCGTGATTAATCTGTCACACTCTTGCTATCGGTGTAGCCACCTTTTGAGATAACAGGTTGTGTGCATGTCTGATTTCCACTGCTGAAAGGGGGCAACAACGAACCATCCTGCACTTGTTAAACACGCTGCAGTAAACGCTAAAGCTGTAGAACAGAACACAAAAGAATGCTGTTTGCAGACATCACTGTCCTGAGTGAGACACCCAAATGGAACACTGGCAAGGACAAACTATCCAAGCTTTATCTACTGTAGTAGAAAGAAGCACTGGGTAGAACAAAAGCAAACTTTGATTTTTATATTATCTTCATTTATTCGTTTAACTTCAGCAAATATTTTATACTGGCATGGTAGGAAGTGAGACTATCCTGGAAACCCTGGATTGGACATCATATCGATTTCACTTATACATAAAATGATTAAACCTGAGGCACTGAAGCTGTTAAAACAAAAGCAAAGCATTCCGTTTAAAGCATCCCCTACTTATGCTTCTTAGGGTCACAGGGAAGAGTCAGAGTTATACTCTGGTTAATGCACCATTGCTTCCCATTGAGCAACTTTCAGTTTTTCACTGTCCCTATGTCATCTGAAGGTTTGCTTTCTTGCTGTGACGGTCTAGGGTTATATGTTTTGTCTAAATTAGTTTTAAAAATTAATAAATAAAACTTTTGGTCAGTGGGTTAGTTAACATTAGTTAACACA
Source organism: Parotocinclus spilosoma (assembly GCA_033117975.1). Classification (NCBI taxonomy): domain Eukaryota; kingdom Metazoa; phylum Chordata; class Actinopteri; order Siluriformes; family Loricariidae; genus Parotocinclus; species Parotocinclus spilosoma. The sequence continues at coordinate 7,164 of JAVSBV010028218.1, read as the reverse complement.
ACTGCTCATAAAAATAAGGGGATATTTCAAAATGAATATGAAGCAATAAAACATGTAGAAGCATCCCCTCATTTGAGTGAGCAGTGTATTTCAGCAATTCCATCTATTAAGTAATGCATTAGTTTGTGTCAGGTAATTAGTAAGTTAATACATTAGTTAATGTATCAGTTGTTTGTTAATACATTATTACGTTATGCATTAGTTTATGGCTGTAAGCGTTAATTAATTGTTCAGATGTCAATTCCAATTGCTGCCAGTTAATACTGTAATGCTAGTTATGTAGTTAATGTATTAGTTAATGATAATAACAGCTAGTTGTTATTATTTCATGCATTAGTCAATGTTTTTAAAGGTATTAGTTAATATTGTAGTTGAATTTAAATAATTGCATCATATTAAATTGGTTAACATCAGTTGTGTTACTTAATGCATTAGTTAATGCCAATGAATACATTAGTCAATCATTGTTAGTTACTGCATTAGTTAGTTAATTAGTTTTACGTGTTAGTTAGGTAATTAGTTAGTTAATGCCTTACAAAATACATTAGTGTTATTTAATAACTTAGTATTTAACTTGATGTTAGTTCTCTAGTAGTTAATGTATTCAATATGTAAGTTAATGGATTATCTGATGCATTTATTCATTTATTAATGCATTCGTAAAGGCATTAGGGTATGCTTTGGTTAGTGTTTGTTATTATATTGTGCATAAGTTAATAATAGTCGATTCAGTAGTTAATGCATTAGTTGATTTATATGCAAATTAATTATAATTTTTTAATCAATTAGTTATGCCAGTAATGCATTAGGTAATGCATTAGTTACATTAAGTTAATGCATTCTTCAAAACAATTTCATTCATTGAATAATTAATTAGATGTTAGGTTTTGCATCAGTTAATTTTAAATTGTTTAAATGTACTGTGTAAAGTGTAATTATTGTGTAAATTGCATTGTGTAATTCATTGATCATTTTAAATGAATGCATTAATTAATTAATTCATTCATTGTTGTAGAATGGGTTAGTTAATGCATCTGTTAGTTAGTTGGGCTTTAGTTAATAAACAAGTCGATGTAACTTAATGACTTAGTTAATGTTAAACACGCAGTAGTTGAAGCAGTAGTTTGTGTTAGTTAAGTTTGAGTCCTTAGTTAAGGTCTCTGATAAAGCATTAGGCAATGGGTTAGTTACTGCATTAGTTTGTTTATGTATTAATTAAAGCGAGTTTAAAGAGTGTATTGTTGCTGCTTTGAGAGCAGGTTCAATCTTAATCCAGTAGAGTAATAATAATATGTTCACAGATTATGTTCTTGCTGTTCTGGCAGCAGGCTTACTTGATATAACACAACATTATGCACATCTAGAATATAGAACTGCTGATACTTTTTGAGACAGCATTACAATTGAATTACAATGAATCCACTAAATTAATGCTAAACCAAAACTAAATCTGCCATTTCCTTGTTTTTACAAAAGTTATACCATGTCCTCTTCATTCACTGGCTGATTAAACCAAAAATAATCAAGTTAACCCACTCCCTATCTGATTTAATTTTCTCTGAATAAACCTATCATTCCTCTATCTGTCCTTGGAGCAAACTTGTAAAGATGCAATTCTTATCTGTCTGTAATTTGGTCTCAAACCCACTCAGTGCCTGAGTTTATAAAAACAGGTAGAGGGTAAACACATTATATTAGACTCACAAAAGTTTTTCCAAAGCCCATACACCTTTACAGAAAAGCAGAAGAATCCTACTGACCTTGTCTGATATGGGTCCACACTGGTGATACGTTGAAGAAACAGGAGACAAAGACAGAGGATAAAACAGATCAGGGTGGCTTAGCCAAGGTCTCAGTGCTGGAGTGAAGAGGCACTGAAGCTCTCCGTTTCCTTGGTTACGGATGCTTTTTCAAGCAGATCGGCCAATGGGATTTTGTGGTGGTGGACACACAAAGGACCATGTGACTATCTGTGAGCAGAGAAGGAGAAATACAAACGGATTGGTGACTCAGAGAAAGGCATCTGAACTTCTGTTTTCCATAAAGTCCGAGGTAGTAAAACACCAAATTACAAACTGTTACGAATTGTGATGTCTATAAAGGCTACCTTTTAAAGCTCTGTAAAAGTTATCTTTCGAATTATGGTGGTCAAATGTTGGACTAAAAAAAGATTTTCTATTTTACTGTGATTATGTATTATAACATGTACATATTTATAAGTAAAGAAGATGTGAATGAATGTAAAGTTTTGTTTTTTGTTTTAAGTCCCACGATGATTTTACTACATTGGGGCAAGAAGATGAGCCCTACAAAGCCTCTCTTCGACAAAGCCAGTCATGCCTGAACTTTACGCTGACTCAGTCAGAGTCACTGCCAGGACTTGAAATCATGTTAGCATATTAGACTGTTGCAGCGCACAAGTAGCAGCCTCAGTTTTCCTGGTAAGGGTTGTGGTAGGAACAAGCTAAGAACGTCAGCTCAGAGTTCTTCCCAAATCTCTTCTTAGGGGATTCCCATACATTCTTAAACCAAATGTAAGATATAATCCCTCCAGTGGGTCCTGGGTGTCCCTACAGTCTTTTTCTGGAACTATTAGAAGGTGGAGCTGACTGAGGATAACCTTGTGAGATGCAAAAAGCACATCCAATTAGTTTCATAGTTAAAAGACTTGAGTTGAAAACACAACCCAGTCCCACCAGAGTGCAGTAACTCCCTCCATACGATGATGTGCCTCCAATAACTTACTGCTGAGACTAAAATCTATTTTGTTATTTATTTTAAATGGGATTACTGATTTAAATTTTATTATTGATTTAAATTAGATTTTTCACTTGATTTGACTATTAATACAACTTAATTATTCAATTAACATCTAGCCCACTCATGGAGGACGGGTCACATTTTGAGTCTTGGTCTTCCCATGATTTCTTTCTTCTACATTCAGAGAGTTATTGAGGCTTGCTCTGTTTGGTATTGGCCTTTTAAGATAATATAATATTGTAAAACTGCTTCGAAACAATGCAACATTGTAAAAGTGCTATTGAAATAAATTGGAATTTGACTTCTCAACCTGTGTAGGAATTTCATTTCTTCTGCTTGAACCCGCAACCTTACAGTGAGCATGAGCATGCATATTCAACAGCTAAATCGGCACCTGACCACGATTAACTAATGAGGCGGCACGGTGGTGCAGCGGTTAGAATGGTTGCCTCACAACTCCAGTATCCAATCCTATCAGACTCCACCTGCTTGGAGTTTCTCCTCTCCGAGTCCATGTGGGATACTCGAGGTGCTCGTTTCCTCCCTCAGTCCAGAGATATGCATGAGGTTAATTCATTGGGTGAAACTGGTTCATTTAAGTATGTAAAGCCAGTTTTCATATAACCTTGTAAACCATGTATTTGTCATAAATAGCAATTAATGCTAAAAGCAACGTTAAATAAACTAAACAACCAAACAAAAGAACAAACCAGCATATAACATCTTAGACTAATGCTGACCAGCATCCTGAACAACGCAACATTTCGGGAAAACGATAGTTAGCTAATTAACAAATTGCAAAAAAAGAAATTCTCGCATTTTTACAACTGTTTAATATCTTATGTGATACTAAAATGCAATTTATTTCTTATTTATTAGCATCGGACGTCGCCGCGGTACTCGAGTTGTTGCTAGGTTACTAAACCCTTGCATTTAGAACCAAAACGGAATTAATCTACGTATTAAAGTCAGACGTGTTTATTATCTTTTACTGAGAGTCTGAATGTGTAATGGCTTCCACAAACTGTTTTACAGTAACATAACATAAAGTCGTAATTGAAGTTAATGTTTGTGGACGAATACAGCGTTGTTGTGGCTTGAACACCGAGTAAAGACCGGTGACGCTGCCGTCGGTTTGGGCGTGGGCTGCAGCCTTACAGGAATGGTTGCCAGATTGAGTAGTTTTAGTCTTAATGCACAATTGGGATTGCAATATAAAAGTCTGCAATAAAGAATGACACATATTTTGAAGGTTGAGTCTAATTTCATCGATATATAGTACAAAATCCATAACGTTTCCAAACAGCAGTTGTAATTAGATATTTAGGACTTGGGTTTTGAGTTCCAAGTAAATTATTAATGGGCTCTTACTTGTTTTTGCTGCCTTATGTGCCATCTCACCATCTTTGGTGCCCAGGTGCCAGTGTCTTTCAGCTGGATTGGGTGGAACCAACTGGCTGAGGGATGAAAGAGACCAGTTGAGGAATCATCCTCAGCTCTGCAACAGCAGCCCCTGCTGGTCCCATGATGAACTGCAGTCCATGGCACGCTGTCTGGATTTGTGTCATATGTAGTGTGTGTAGTGAATTTGCATGGCTTTTCCTCTAGTGCTACTCACAAAATCGACCCTTTACAGTTGGGACTTTAGTGGCCGGGTAAAGTAGGTCTGATAATACCCCTGGAAGCTTTCATTCATTCATCCATCCATTTATCTTCCGCTTAATCCACAAGGGGTCGTGGGCCAGTAGGTGCCCACCCAGCAACTCTGGGCGCAAGGGCGCAAACAACCCTAGACGGGGTGCCAATCCATCATACACACACACACACACAGTCACACACTAAGGACCACTTTAGAGACATTAATTAATCTAACAGGCATGTTTTTGACTGTGGGTGGAACCGGAGTACCCGGAGTAAACCCACACAGACACGGGGAGGACATGCAGACTCCACACAGGTCCTCCACAGCGGTGCTACCCAATGAGCCACCGTGCCACCCGCTCCTGGAAGCAGTATCTGGAAAATTACCATATTTTTTTTTAAAGGAGCTAAGCTTAATGTGTATGCCATTGATAAATCAGTCTATTATGAGACTATTTTGAATGAGAAAACGTGTGGAACGGATGACAATTTAAAATCAGAGATACAGTGGAAATGAATCAGGATGAGAAACGCTCGGCGTAAACCCACTGATAAATTCTGGCAACCCGTCGTGTTAACGGTTGATTCGAACCTGGGCGGCAGTTCGCTCTAGTGTTGCCACACTGAACCCGAGTGAACTGGCTCTCTCATTTAAACTTCAAGTAGGCTTATATTTTCAGATTTAATATGAGCTCTGTTGCTTAGAAAACTATATATTATTGCTGTAACTGTGGACTTTAACACCGCGCTTGACTGAACAACAGCACTGGCCAAGTCCGGTTAGGTAAGTAACGCGAAACGAGGAGATTTTATAGTTTCTGTTTAAGCTTGACACAGGGCATATTTGGTCCGTTACGAGCCTGTATTAACCTTAATATATTTTGTGATAAGTTTTACAATGGAAAATTGCATGGCCGCATCGTGGGTGATTTTAAAAGACGTGGCAACAAACGGCAGCGTTGATTTTTCATATTGAAGTCGATCAGTATTCTACGTTCATAACTGGGTTTATTTACAACCGACATACATTAGAACCTACAACAAGCACGGGGAGATGTGTTTTATTTTCATTTGTGTTAATAAATAGTTTTAAATCTGGAGAAAGTGCTAATGCAGTTTACAGATGTGGCCGCATTGTTTACAGCAGAGAGAGAGAGAGAGAGAGAGAGATCAATACGAATGATGTCATTCACTGCGGCCTCGAGCGGATCACTGTGCTGACGGCTATGGATTATATGGATTAATGCAGCTTTTAATGTAGGAAAACCCAAAACATGTCTCTGTAAATCGTTTAATATGCATATAACAAATCAGACAGCCGCCTGTTGTTGTCTCTGGCTTCAACAGGGCATGTGCTTTAGGGGGGGAAACGCCCAGTTCTAAACAAACCCACAAAGTCATGACCCTCCAGAAGGTCCACTGCTATTTCCTTACACATGCTGTATGTGAAAATCCCATCGTTGACACCAAGTGAGATTTTTGCAGTTTATTTGACAAAATTGCTGATCTTCCTGCTTAAAATGTTACAGTTAATTAAGAGAAGCTTAAAACACGTAAAATCAATTTTGGACAAAATAACCAAAACACCACTAGGAATTTTCTTGAGCATCCATGATATATTAAAACTTTGTTTTATGCTTTGACTTTGTCTTTTGAGGAAATTGAGGGCAATTTGTGCTTAATTTTTCATGTGTGTGAGAAACAAAATCATGTCATATGGAACATTTAAAATATCCTTAATTATTACTGATAAGCCAAAACGAAATAATTTAGTTTCATGAGGTGAAACTCAATTTGCCACTTAATTTGTGTTAATTGTTAAAGAAAATTCCATCACCCAAGTCCATTTTATAATATGAACATGGGCAAAATGACAAACACCACAGATGAACAGATATCAATATACAGTGGTGCTTGAAATGTTTAAAATTATTTGAATTACTTAAAAAAATCAACTAATTCCTTGACATCAGCAAGTATAAAACAGGGTCGCTTCAAAGTTTGTAAACCCTTTACGCTTTTCTAGAATTCTGCATAAACTTGACCTAAAACATGAGAATCTGAAGATGAAATGGTACAAACGGAAAGCTTTCTGAGAACCTCAGAAAACAGAAAAGAGTTGTTGAGAATCATCAGGTCCAACAGAATTATCTTTAAAGAGTCTGAACGTCATCCCACTAAAAGTCCTGACCTTAATCCCAAAAAACAAAAAGTCATGGAAGGTGTTCATATGAGGAAACCCACTAACATCCTACAGTTGAAGCCGTTCTGTATGGTCGAATGGGTTCAAATTCCTCCAAGGTGATGTGCTGGACTGATTAACAGTTGTGGAAACATTTAGCAGCAGATATAGCTGCACATGGAACTATGCTACATTTAAATACATTTTACATACATTTAAAGGTTCACATACTTATGTTATACTGGGTCTTTTTTCGGAATAAATAAATGACCAATTATAGTATTTTGCCTAATTTGATCAGTTATCTTTTGTTTTAGGTCATATTTAAGAACTAACAAATAATATATATGAACATGTAGAACTATTCTCCTAATTGAGTTCGAGCAATGAGAGAAAAATAGTCTTTTTATTAATTCGATTCCTTTTTATACCCAATTGATTTACTTACATTTGATTCATTAAATTATTTTATGCTTAGTTGTACCTATTAGAGTCTTTGAATCACATGTTAATTCATATATATATATATATATATATATATATATATATATATATATATATATATATATATATATTTCTTT
>JAVSBV010028207.1:0-11771 GCA_033117975.1 Parotocinclus spilosoma | reverse complement strand
TTCTTTTTAATATCACAGATCTAGAGACCCTTCTTGAATCTTAAGTCTATGTCCTGTGATGGACTGGCATTCTTGCCTTGTGTTCTACATTCACATTTATGGCATTTAGCAGACGCCCTTATCCAGAGCGACTTACAACTTCTACATTATTACAATTCAAGCAATCATAGGTTAAGGGCCTTGCTTACGGACCCAATTGTGGCAGGAGTGGGATTTGAACCCTAAACCTTCCAGAGTCCAGCATCTTCACTTCTATGCTACCACAGAGGTTCCTAAATTTGTCCTGTGCTTTTGGTTCGGATCCTGACTCCAACTCGGCGAGCCTGGATTAGTTGGATTAAGCAGGTACATTTTTTTTGTATGGCGCGAATGAAATGAATCATTAATCGATTCGTTTCGAAAGAATCGATTTAGTAAAGCGACTCTTCACTGAGGGTGCTCGCGCTCCGGTCCATTTGAGGGCGACGGTTAGCAAAACGCCTTTACGTTCCTCCACCGAGCAACTTTAACATGTGGAAGTGCAGCATGTGGGATTGAAACATCACACGAGTGTAAATGTTTTATTTGATTCGGCTGTTGGGAGAGGAATTCCAATAATTTGTCCAGTATGTCATCTTTCTTCATAAAGAAGAAGCTCGTCTCAGCGGCTCACGCTAAAGCAGACAAGCCCACAGCTTCAAAGAGAAAGGTAAGGGTCCGTTAGCATTGTGGTAACGCATCCAAACACAACGTGTGTTGACCTTCTACTTAAAAAGGAGTTAACACAACCGTTAAAAGTTCCTCACAAAATACTAGTGAATGTTCTGGAGCGGAGCGTAAACGTTTCCAATGTGTGTAGTTGCAACATATATCCGTTAAGTTTGCCCTGCAGAAGTTGTTCATTTCTATTTAGTCAGCGAGCATGCAAACTGATGGAGTGCACAAACTTTTGCTCAAGACTCTGTTTAATGTGTGTAAATTGTATTTAGATTTTTGTCATTTTGATAAAAATGACGCATTCCACGATGGTAACCCCAAAAGCCTTTAAAACTACAGTTCTACGTGATGTGACGTAAGCACTCGTATACAAAGGCCCTGTCCTGAACGGAGAGACAGAAGTCTGCACTTTGGTAAAGAAATGCATCGAGGACACTCGGGTGGTGCCTTAAGTCTGATATGGAATCAGATTGGTTCAGACATGGCAAAGTCTGCTGGAGTTTTTAAATAATGTGCTCACTCACGCTGCAGCTACTTCTGAAGGTCCAGTTTAGAGGTTGACTATGCCTTTATACAAGCATTATACAGTGATGAGTTGTAGGAAATAGAAAAGCTGGGGTTGTGACAATAATCATTACAACAGTTTATTACACAATAAGCTTCAAGTTAGAATTTGACCAACTGTAGGGGTATGATAGAGTTTAAAAAAAGTATGATGTGCTATGATATACAGTCTATTTTAGACTCAATTTACGATACATTCTGCTTACGATGGGTTTGTTGGTAATTATCCCCTTCGTAGAACAGGGACTGTGCGTGTTACTGACTTTGCCATATTACTAAGCCTTGTAGATGTAAAATAAGAGACAGGAGCTCATCTGTTATTGCACACCACCATGAATTTGAAGTCTGAGTAATTTCCTTTATTGTTTAACTATACAATATGCTGACCCTTTCTCATTGCTCTTTACATTTACATTTTAGCAGACGCCCTTATCCAGGGAGACTTACAACTTATACAGTTACAATCCAACCAATTGTGGGCTAAGGGCCTTGCTTAGCTTGCTCAGGCAGAGGTGGAATTTGAACCCTGGACCATGAGGTCTAAAGTCTAGTACCTTGTCCGCTAGGCTCCTGCAGTGCTCTTGCAATTAAGGAACCGCATTCATGGAAACTGCGTTCTCTAAAGCTAGTGGGCTCTTTCAGCAATGTACCCTCCTACCACACTGCAAAATCTGTTCAGAGACAAGAGTTCAAAGGGTTGACTTGGCCTCAGTGTTCCAGACCTCAGTTCGTTCTAGCATCTGTAAGATGTCCTGTACAGTCAAATTCAGGCCCTGGATGCCTCACCTCACAGCTTATAAAGCTTAAAGGATCTGCAGCAAGTGTCCTGCTGCCATATACCATTGTTCACCCTCAGAAATCTTGTGGGGGGTTGGTTGCACGAGGAGGACCGGCACAGGAGGTTTTAATGTTATGGCTGGTACGTTTGAGCAAATGGAGGATTTCGTATCAGATTTGACCATGCTTTTGTGCATCCTGGCACATTTAGCATCCGAGCTACAAAGTATGACCTGTGTTTACTAGGCTACTGTGCTGAGATTTTATAATGATAAAGGTTTTGCGCTCTGAATGTGTGTTTTAAATTTGCTTTGATCAGATTTTACAGTGACTTTCTTAATCGTAGACTGATGTAATCTTTGGCATTTTGCTTTAGGCTGATACCCAAACAGGAAAAGGAAGATCAAAGAAGCTCAACAAACGTCTGAATGAAGAAATTTCCAGCGATTCAGAAAATGAAAAGTGAGCATCCAACCAGACCAGGCTGGCTTTTTTTAAATACTGCATTTATTCATTGCATTACTTTCTGTTCTATTGGTTCTATGTATACTGTTTAATTATGTAGTGGGTGCCAATGTATCCTGAATGGGACACTCCCCTGTCTGGCCCGTCCTCTTTTTGACTTTGACACAACCAGATCTCAAACTCAGACCACTGCAGTGGTAGGCTAGCGAATTATTGTTGATTTGACATTTCATTGTCATTTCCAGTCACAGGGAAGCAGTTACAACAAAATGTATTATGTGTAACATAGGCATGTAATTTGGTCTATGGTCCAGGATGATCTCATCTGTCCACTGTACACCACAGAATAACCATGCCTGGAAATGTCTTTTTGTTTCTTTTCTAAATGTTTGTTGCATGTGTTGTGCACAGTGATGGGATGCAGAATAGAAAGCGTAAGGAGGATGAGGAGGATGATGAGATTGAAGAGACACCACAGGAGAAGAAGCTGCGCTTAGCTAAACTTTACCTGGAGCAGCTGAGGGAAGAAGGTGAATTTAGATATAATTTAATCCTTAAGGCTTTAAGTTATAAAGCTGACATCTGCGCTATGCACTCAATGGGCACTATATTACTACTGTGGTACTAGACTGGACCCCCTTTTGCCTTCAGAACTGCCTCAATTCTTTGTGGCATATATTCAAGGTGCTGGAATTGTTACTCTGAAATTTTGGTCCATATTGACATATCATTACAAGGTTGCTGTAGTTTCGTCCTCTACACATCCATGATGAATCTGCTGTTTGATGTGTTGTGCATTCAGATCTTCTCTTCTGCATACCTCGCTTGTAACGATTGGTTATTTGAGTTGTTGTTGCCTTTCTGTCACCTTGAACCAGTCTGGCCATTCTCCTCTGGCATCAACAAGGCATTTTCGCCCAGTTTATTGCAGATCACTGGATATTTCTTTTTTTTTTTCCTGACCTTAATCTGTAAACTCCACAGACAGATGTGTGAAAATCCCAGTTTCTCAAAAACCCAGACTAGCCTGTCTAGCACCAACAACCATGCCACATTTAAAGTAACTTAAATCACCATTCTACCCTTTCTGGTCAGCTTGAACTTTAGTAGTTTGTGTTGCTCATGCCTAAATGCACTGACTTGCGTTTTGCTGCCTTCTTATTGGACTATTAAATGGTTAAGTAAACAAGCAGTTGAACAGCTGTATCTAATAAAGTGGCCAGTGATGGTACTATCAGTAATGTATCCTAAAAAGGGATTGGCATATCCTTAATTCAGGTCAGTGTCTAAAGGGAAATTCATAGTATAACTTAAGCTGTTTTGGTGATTGCAGAGGAGAAGAAGGTGGAGGATGAGGAGTTTGAATCAGACCTGATTGCTGGACGTTTACAGGAGGATGTGGTACGGGCTTTTGTCTGTTTTGGTGATTTGGTGCTACAGTGTTTTACGTTTCTGATGTTTCGGTATCGTTACCTTTTTCACAGCTGGAGCAGAAAGGCAAACTACAGAGACCTGTAGCTAAAGAGGTGAGTTTAGTCCTATTTTCTCCTGCATCCCTGCTTGTACAATCCACACACAACTAAGAATGTACTTATTATACACTGCTCACAAACATTAGGGGATATATTATTTAGAAATATAGCAATATATAATAACTTGGTCACAGTAATTTTAAATGTTTGTGATTGTTTATCTATTTTTCTAACATCTTTCTAATATAGTTTTTGCCCTCTAACCCGTAATACTGTAATCATGTTGTAAACCACAATACGTTGGGCGGTCATTGAACCATTTATTTATTGCCCATTTATCTCCTTGTCTTATTTAAGTCAGGATTATAATGTGTTGATTTATGTTTGTGTTTTTCAGCTTGTAGCTCCAGATCCTGCTGAGATCAGGTTACTGAGAGGACACAAACTGTCTGTCACCTGTCTGGTCATCACCACGGATGAGAAATACATCTTCTCTGCATCTAAAGATTGCTCTATTATCAAATGCAAGTCTCTCGCATGCTTCTACTGTCTTGCTGGTGTCTTACCTAGGAGCCATTTTATTTCATTTCTGGGGGTGTATCGATGCACTGTGCTCATGATTTGATTCAATTCATGATAGTTAACAATAACAAATAACAAAAAAAGGCATTCCATTTTTAGTTCTGAAGTCAAAACAGTGCACATTTTTGTTTATGCTTTTTAACAAAAAAAGTAATTTTAATAACAAAATAATTAAAAGTCTTTGCATTACTGAAGTTGTGGGCTGGGTCTGAGTGTAATAAGTGTCTGGTGTCTGTACTGAAAATAGTTTGTGTGCCTGTGTGTAGGGGAGGTGGAGAGTGGGAAGAAAGAACAGAAAATCGCTAGAGGGAGAAAAGGAATGGAGAATCAGCACATCGGTCATACAGCACACATCCTCTGCATGGCCATCTCCTCAGACGGAAAATACCTGGTAAGGAAACCAAGCCTAGTCTGTGGAAATGTTTTAACAAGTAACCATGTGTATGTATTGTGTTTTAGTCTTTGATTTGGCTGAAGAATAAACCTATACGTACCAGGCAATCTTGCATCATGTGTACATGAAATTAATGCTGCTGTTGGATTTAAATCAATTAACCCTCTTAATTCGCTGGGAACAAATGTGTAGTGTTGTTGTAGCAGTCTTTCAGTCAGACTTAGAACTCATGCTGTCTTACAATTAAAACAGTGGTGGGTTAAGGGCGTTGATTAAGGACCCAACTGTGGCAGCTTGGCAGAGGTGGGATTTGAACCCTGGACCATGAGGCTGCTTTACGCTACATTTCTACATGCATTAAACCCTGAACACCTACAAGTCATTTACAGCCAGAATATCCACATTCTGTGGAATGAAAGAAGATCAAGTCTGTCAAGTTATTTTATTGTCTTTGGAAACATGCAAATGATAATATGTACCGGTATATGTGATTGTGTGTAGTGTATGCTATAAATATAATGCTTAATCACACTTCATGGTAGCAGGCATTGTGTTAAGAAACTAACTAACCGACTGTCTCTTCCAAATTTGCACACCTAATCAGAAATTTTGTATAAATCTCATTGTTGTCCCCTAAAGTTTCCTTGCCCTGCACGGTCTATTGCTTTCCATTAGCTTTTAAAAGGCCCTTCCTGAAATTGTTCTCTGGCATATATAAAGTCCTCCTTCTTTAACAGGCCTCAGGAGACATGAATAAGCTGATCATGATTTGGGATGCTGTTACGTGTAAACACCTCTACAAGTTCACAGGACACAGAGACGCCGTATCGGTGAGGCTGTTTCTAATCAGATAACTACAATAAGACTTGCAGCACATAAACTGTATAAAGTTCAATGGGCACAATGTAATGTATTCGATTCCAAATTGCTCATGATGTAAGATTTGTAGTTTCAGGGAAAATTGGAAAAAAACAAAAGTACACCAAGCTCCAACAATCATCAATTCAACAGTCAAAATCACTTTTGTGCTTTGATTTTTGTCCATAATGGCAAGTCTGTTTGGAATTTAAATAAATGGATGCAAGATATGACTTTATGCATTGCAGATGACTTGTAGAAATATTTTTTGACATAAATTATGCTTATTTAAAAAAAACCTTTTAGGGTTTGGCCTTCAGGAGAGGCACGCACGATCTGTACAGCGCATCCCACGATCGTTCGGTTAAAGTATGGAATGTGGCTGAAAACGCCTATGTTGAAACGCTGTGAGTACAAACCCAAACCAAATTCTATCTCTGTTGGCGTGACCTTGACTGGATGTTACGGTAAGTGGTCTTTTCTTGTCTTGTTCCTGCTCAGATTTGGGCACCAGGATGCGATCACTGGGCTGGACTGCCTCGGGCGTGAGCGGTGCGTGACATCTGGAGGTCGAGATCGAACGGTCAGAGTGTGGAAGATCGCTGAAGAGACACAGCTCGTCTTCAACGGGCACGAGTAAGTCTGCAGCCTTTCAGCTGCATCGTGATCACTTTACATGTAATTAATTCAGTATGGTCGTAATGATGTTTTGTTTATTTTTTTTACCTCGTAATTGCTCTGTCTCTCTGCAGGAGCTCCATCGACTGTATTCAGCTCATTAACGAGGAACACATGGTGTCAGGTGGAGATGATGGGTACGGCAGTCAGTGTCTTTTATTTGTACTCGAGTGCTTCACTGTAATCATGATAATCCTGAGTGTGCGTCTGTCCCCAGCATCGTTGCCGTCTGGTCAGTAAACAAGAAGAAACCGTTGACCACAGTGAGACGGGCACATGGTCTCCATGGTGACTCAGGTCTACAGCAGCCCAACTGGGTGTCATCAGTTGCAGCGCTACAAAACTCAGACACCGTGGCATCAGGTGCCTCAGGTGCACACACACGCACATTGAGACACCCGCAAACACTAGATGTATTATACACATTCAGAGAAATATCACCATCACTCACTCAGTGAGTCACACACAAACACACACGGTCCTTTGAATGCTTTTGACATTTACATTTAGTCACTGAGTGCATTTACATGCACTTTATAGTCTGATAACTGCAGCAAATCCGATTTTGTCAGCATCCTGATCAATAAGTAATCAGATAATGGGATAGCTTCGGGTCTACATGACTCAGTTATTGAATTTCTACTTCCAGTGATGTAAACTTCAGTTTAGAACTCAAATTTTCCTTTAGCATATACTGCATTTGAATGTTTCCTAAAGTGCTTGGTAGCCGATTTGCCACACTTAATTTTGGGCTTGCCTGATCCTCCCAGAGAAGCAAGCACACAGAGCTAAGGAACAAGCCTAAAAGGAGCACAGCTAAACTGTAGTTACCCAAAAAACGTGCCTTTTAATTACTTTTTCTTTATCTGATATCTAGGCCTTAAACTGACCTGGGAAATCACAGTATGATGTTTACGTGACCAATTGAATAAAGGGATAAGTGTGGAAATTCGAGTATAATCTAATGAATGAGTACGTCTTAAAAATCAAGTGGTTGAGAGTTTATCACCTTGTTCAAGGACCCAGCTATGGCAGTTTGGCACAATGGGATTTGAACCCTGGACCTTCTGGTTCAGTCTGCTAGGTTATTGCAGTTCCTTAAGCCATTTGCTGAAAGAACTAATGCCCACATGTATACATTTAGCAGACACACTCATCCTTATTATAATACTATTACAGTACAAACAATTGCCGGTTAAGATATTTGCTTAAGGGCATAAGTGGGAGCTTGGCATCTCCTGAGACTTAATCATCAGTTTAATAGGCCAATACCTTAAACACAGTACAGTTCTTTTTACAGAACTCTTTACAGTTCTCCATATTTCAGTAAGAAGCCAAGAGATACTTATGATTTAACTCCTCATTAACGTGAAGCTGTTTGTTCGTTCTTTTCTTATTTCTCAGGTTCCCATAATTCAGTGGTGCAGCTGTGGAAGTGTGGACCAGGATTCAGAGGTCTAGAGCCAATTTTCAGCATCCCAGTGGTGAGACAGGACTTATCTGCAGAATATTTATGCTGCACACAGTATGGAGTATACCATCAGCTGTGTAATCAAACAAATAGATTAGACTCTGAGATAGAGATAGCAGCAGTGTGCTTGCTTTACTGAAACACTGGGCTTAGTTTAGATTTAGAATTAAAACTTAGACCCTTAAGGTTCTCGGAAGGGTGTTTATCTGGGATGTTTAATACAACTTATGAAGCAGGTTTCTACCGTTTTCTTTGAGCAGCCTGATTATAACTGAGTGCCATAGAGGGACTTGTATTCTGTAAAATATAACTTGTGCTAATCTTTTCACTTTCAGACTGGTTTCGTGAATAGTTTGAAATTTTCAAATACGGGCAAGTTCTTGGTGGCCGGTGTCGGACAGGAGCACAGGTACAAAAATTTAAATTGGTCAAGTTTTCCCCCAAACATTAAAACATTAATGCTTTTTTTTTTTTTTTAAATAATAACTTCGCGGCCAGTTTATTAGATACACACTGCTTGCACTGGGTGAAATCTCGTTGCCTTCATATCTGCCTTAATTCTTTGTGGCATAGATTCCATAAGGTGCTGAAAAACATGAATCCAAAATTTTGGTCCATGTTAACACTGTAGCATCACTCAGTTGCTGCTGATTTGTCAGCTGCACATCCATGATGTGAAGCTCCTTCTGCCACACACCAGAGTTGCTTATTGGATTGAGATCTAGTGACTAAGGAGGCCGTTTGAGTACAGTGAGCGCATGTTGAAGAGCATGTTATCTTAGTAGCTACCAGAAGATGGTAGACTGTGGTCATAGGGATGAACTTGGTCAGCAATGATACTCATGAAGATTGGGCCTTTAAATGATGATTAGTTGGCATCAAGGGGCTTAAGAAAGCATCCCCCACACCATTACACCACCAGCAGCCTGACTTATTGATACAAGGCGTGATGGGTACATGCTTTCATGTTTATTATGAGAAATTCTGACCCTGCCATCTGCATTTTGCAGCAGCAATTGAGAATCATCAGACCAGGCAATGTTTTTCAAATTTTCTGTTGCCTGGTGTTAATGAATTCATCAGAGTTATCATCAGTTGTCTTGTTCTTAGTTGATAGAAGTTGCACCTGGTATGATTTGCTGCTCCTGTAGCCAATCTACTTTAAGGTTTGATGTGTTATTTTTTCAGATGATGTTCTGGTCATATTGACCATGTCTACATAACTGAGTGCTTATAATTTCTGTGATATGATTGGCTGATTAATTGTTTGCGTTAACAGGCATACCTAATGAAGTGGCCAATCAGAATGGCTAAGTGTAATGACCTGAAGCAAGCACATGGTGGTGCTGTTGATCTGTGTAGATACTGAGGTGTGTACAGTATTTAGTGGTGCCATTGGACACTTATTTCTTTTTTCCACAGACTGGGCCGGTGGTGGAGAATAAAGGAGGCGAGGAACGGACTCTACATCATTCCACTCAAACAGAAGAGCAAAGAAACGCCTGTCGGGGAGTAACGCACTCAAACGTATTTCTTTTTTTTTTTTTTTAGTTGTTTTTGTGTTAATGTTATGTTCTGTTGGTTTGTTATGTAACAGTACATGATATCCCTGATTTAAAATTAAACACCTGTTTAATTTAAGTACAGATTCGTAAATGAGTACATATCAAGTTATTTCATTATTAGAGCTCAAACCTCATAAGTTTATTTTGCATTATTTAACTCCCAGCATCCGCTTATGTGTCTGTTGTCTTTCTACATATGGCAGTTAACTGAGTGTTGCATTTATACAATGGGAAGAGATTTTTATTTTTTTGAATAACATTTAATTAAATTGAATTTAAGACATGAAGAGAGGTACTAACAACACATTTGGTCAGCTTGTCTTGACTGTAAACAAATATACACCCCCAAACTAGAATAAGTTATGACTGTATTAACAACTTTGACTTCCTTTTTCTTTTTAAATTACGTATTTTTTTTAATTTGCATTTGCCTTTTCTGTACTGGCACAGCTTTTTCTAACTTATGGGGCAAAATGGTGCTCAGGTGATGCTTTGGTCTAATGCTACCCTGCCACCGGATGCACTTGGGTTTGTTTTGCCTATGTTGATCATTGCATGCAGACACTACCATCCCTTGCCCTGCTATAGACTGATGCCTTATCCAGAGTGCGCTTACACCTGCATCCGCTGTATGGTGATAGCATGGACGCGGGAAGGCAACGTGCATTCTGACCTTGCATCGTGACCAAGTCTGAGAGGTTTTTTTGGAATAAGCATGTTAATGAGAAAACACAGTAATCTGTTCTGCCCCCATGCTACGGCAATGTAACCGCTCAAAACAAAAACACTGTTTTAGTCATTAAAAAAGTTTATTTACATATATTACAGGGATAGAACACATACTAGATCACCAAAGTTCACATTTTAAACACATTCCTTTGTATTAACTATCAAATACTTCATATAACCAATGTACACACTATAGTTTAGTATTCAAGTCAAAAGGCAATACTGATTACGGTAATATGTTCTTGCGTTGCCCCTACACTAGCATATCTAAAGAAAACGATAATTAACAGCTCGTAAAGAATAAGGAATGCAGTGATTTATACAATTTGTAGAACACTCTGGTTTGTCCAGCCAGAGCTCGACAAGTCCTGTAATTCTCCTCCAGCAGGGTAAATTAAAGAACTGCCTCTGCTTCAAGTCTTCAAACGATGGAGTGGAAGGTAAGTACACCCCCTGAAAAGTGATTTCTTTAAAAAATATTATTGCACATAGGAATATCTGAAACCTCACTCAGTCTGTCGATAGAATGCACTGCACTAATCTAACAGCGAACACTGAATGTACATTGCAATTATTAATCTAAAATCAAGTAACTAAATACCTTTCAGGGGAGTACTGGAAAGCTCGTTTTACATGTCTTTCATGGCACGAGGACAAAGGAGACACCTGACTAACGTGGTCTTTTCACTGTTCAAACCATGTCCAGGTGTATGTCAGATTTCTACATTTAATGTTTCTGAAGCTCTGTTCTTTCTCTCATATGCTTTATTGAACCCAGAAGGCCTAATAATGGACTCTGGCTGTGTTCATATTATTTTACACACACTTGTCGACCTGCACTCACTGTTTCACAAGGAAAGAGTCCCTAATGCTGCCTTAAGGGCTTCTGATATCTAATATTCGTACCTGCTTTTATTACTATCTTCAGTTTTTTTTAGACAATGTTCAGGAGGGCTAAATGAGTTCAGACCTTGGGAGATTATCCCACGGTGCTGCACCAGCAACTTCAACCAAGCCCTGTGTTCCGTCCAGGCCAAGATTTCACCTGCGCCTTCAACACTTCATTCAGTTCACCTTACCATATAGAAGCACTATGTTGTACCTTTACTCCGTTGTCTAATGGTCAGGACCCTCACAAGATCACCACAGATCAGTGGCTATTTGGGTGGTATATCGTTCTCAGCACTGCCCTGACACTGTTGTGGTGGTGGTGGTGGTTGTTAGTGTGTGTTCAGCTGCTGTGACACAGATCAGACTGGATCAGACACAGCAGTGCTGCTGGAGTTTTCCAGCACTGTGCCCTCTTATTGCTCCACCTTGCAAAGTCTGAGGCAGTAGCTTATCTGTACAGTTTGTGTTAGTCATCCTCTAATCCTTGATCACTGCTGTCAGGATGCTGAGCCTCCAGCAGTGCTGCTAAAGGTTTTAAACACCTGTGTTAATACTGAACTGAAATCGTGCAAAAAGGTCCATCCTCGACCTTTTTGCACGATTTCAGTTCAGTATTAACACAGGTGTTT
>JAVSBV010028196.1:0-11772 GCA_033117975.1 Parotocinclus spilosoma | reverse complement strand
CACGTATATAATAGGATTTGTTTCGGTACTTTAGAATTTGGTCCGAATAAGTGGCTGGTCCCATTAACCGGTGGTCCTATTAACCGAAATCGACTGTACTACCCTCAGGCAGGCGGACGCGACTTCAGATGACCGGGTCAGAGCATCTCAGCAAACTTATGAGGTCCAGGGCAGTGGTGAGTACCATCTCACAACGTTCTGACCGGGGACAAAGCCCAACCTTTTGGCAGGTCGATGGGGACACCCAAAGCTCACAACATACCGGGGGAACTTTTGCTTAGTTCCTAGAACTGTTTTCTGTTTTTACTGAAACTGGGGATGATTGTACTTATAACGTGTAAAGTCTTTCTTAGCTCCAACTTCAAAGTTGGTCTTTTCTCAGTGCATCGGAAAGTCCAGGTTAGGACCCTTTCCACCAGACCTTGTACCAGAACCCTGGTTTTCTCTAAAACTCACTAAACGAGGTTTCTGTTCTGTTTATTCCCGTCAGGCCACGGGAACTTTATACGAGCTCACCCATCAGATAGAGGTTCTCAGGAGTCGGGACTACGTTACGGAGGTCAGCATCTTCTGCTCCGTCCCAAAAACTCGATCCATTGGTGCACTCACTGCATGGGATGCTCTTGACCTGACAGGATTTCAAACGCACTCGTGAGTCACGGCGTAGAAACACCAACCTGACTGGATGAACAATGACCCGGAGAAGAGTTTAAATGAACAGACGCTCAGTTTACCGAGGCCAGGCTCTGACGGGAGCCAGACAGTTTGCTGTGCAGGCCACCATTAGGAAGGCCGTGATGGGAAAAGGTGCTCTTTGAGTGCAGAGACAGACTCAGGTTTAGACGGGTACCAGCAGCATCTGCAAGAGAACAAAGGCGACGACGGCTATGTATTTTTTAAAATAAAGAGGTCGTCTTTAGGCCAGACTTTTTTATTGCTTACATTTACGGCATTTAGCAGACGTCCTTATCCAGAGCGACTTACAACTCATACAGTCTTACAATTCAAGCAATGGTGGCTTAAGGGTCTTGCTTAAGGACCCAACTGTGGCAGCTTGGCAGAGGTGGGATTTGAACCCAGGACCATCAGGTTCATTAAGGTCCAGAGACCAGTTAACCGCTAGGGTTCAGATCCGCCAACGATTATATTTGAAGAATACAAAAAAATATTTTTTTTCGGGTATTTCGTGGATCCGCTGCAGTACCGATGGTTGAAATAAAATAAATAAAAATATATATATATTTTTTAAGCTTTTACCTTCCTCCGGTGGAGAGCCAACGGTATTGTTCTGTACATTACATTTTTTTCTAGATTCACAATTTAATTGTAGATTAAATACATTTTATTATTTTATTTTTAAATAAAAAAATATTTTTATTTATTCCTCCTTCCTTGTATTGATTCCACATAGTCTTGGAGAAATTTGAAAAGTGCTGAAAAATTTATATATTTTTTTTTTCCCTCCTCAGTAGATTCTTAAGTAGGGACATCCGAGAAACAAGCAATTAAAAAAGTCTGGCCTTACTTTCTCCATGTACAGAACTCCCGTATTTTACTCAAAACGTTTAACACCTTATTTCCAACAATTAAACCGATTACACTTTGGTCAATTGTCTGGCCTTAGTTAGGATAAACCCAAAGGCACGTGCTGTTCTCACTCACTACCTTTCAGAGGCGGAAGTGAGGCCAGGAAGTCGAACTTGTCCTGATGCTTCAACCCTTTTTTTCTCCCTTTCCTCCTCTTAAAGCGGTGGGCCAGGAAGAGGACGGAGACGGCCCCGAGGGCAGCGGCCGCCACCAGTTTCTTAGTGCCAGAGCTCAAGCTCACCTGCTCAGAGAGAAACAGGGTTATCATAACGTGATAAGAACCAGCAAGCTAACGGAAGCACCATTGTCACTTAGTGTTTTTAAAATGAGGATGGAAAACAATGTCCTTACTCCCAAACAACAATCTTCCTGTCAACTGGGATTGTAATGGGATTTGGGATAATGGGATGTGCCTGGTAGACTGAGTAAAGCTGATCTAGAATCATAGCTGTCTGTCTGCCCTAGTTAATGGACTCTGGTCTCTGTCTGTCTGTCTGACCACTGTAAGTAACTCAGTTTCTTTAGAATGAGTCTCCTACCTTGGGGAAGGACGAACATACAGAAAGAGGAAGCTCCACAACACGTAGAATGGCTGTTTTCAGGGACAGCTGGGGCTCGCTGATCAAGTCTTCCGCCATGGTGCCATGTTCACGCCATCTCGTGTCTCTGGATCAGGCTGGAGACTTGATTCAAACACAATACATTGGATTAAACCGCTTCAAAATGATGCGATTGGTTTAAATCACTAATGTTCAGTCCAGGCATAACAGGAGAGAGAAGAAGAAGTGCCACCCGTAACAACATGGAGGTAGCAGAGAAAGCCTGTAGGTGGCTCTGGATAAGAAGGTCGGATCCGTGGTTAAATGCTGCTGGGGCACAAGCTGAGGCGTCATGCTGGGCCACCTGAGAGAGGGTGTCTGATGTTCGAAAGGCCCGAAACACCCAATGACCTCAGGATCATTACTGATGATGTGCCCATCCATCAGAAGGTGTTTCACTGCAACTATCCATGTGTGTGTGTGTGTGTGTGTGTGTATATACACACGCACGCACGCACGCACGCGCACACAAACGCGCGCGCACAAAAAAAAGCAAACGCACACAAAAAAAAGCAAACGCACACAAACGCGCGCGCACACAAACGCGCGCGCACACAAACGCGCGCGCACACAAACACGCGCGCACACAAACGCGCGCACACAAACACGCGCGCACACAGGGGTTGGACAATGAAATTGAAGCAGTGGCAAGGAACGACTCCCTAAATGTTGCTAAGAAAGAAACATAGGGTAAAGAACTACATCAAAAGAGTCTGGACTCCACCAATCCAGGTTATTTTAAAATTAAGACTGCTGTAATCCTCCCAAAGATTTATCGACCAACAAAGGTCATTGCAAGGGCAAAAAGTTTAATAGTTCGCAAGGTCTCAAATGAACCCAGAGTTATTTCGAAACAACTTAAGGCCCGTGTTGGCTAATGTTAATGAGTATAACCTTAAGAGAGCAAACACTAAAGAAAACAAAAACAAGTCATAAGACTATTCAAAAGCTATGGGTGGATGAGAGCAAAATAGAGCTTTTTCCTTTGAGACGCGTTATGACTAGAGAATGGATAGCACTGCATTCCAGCGTTAGTACCCTATCCCATCAGTGAATCATGGTGGTGGTAAAGTCATGGCTTGTGTATGCTATGCTGCACCTAGACCAGGGTAGCTTCCCGTCATTGATGGAACATAATGGGGAACTATTTCTCTCCACCACGTCTTTGAAGGGGCAAAAAAAGGCCACCTCAAAAGACCGAAGCCTAAAACACCCAAACGGGATGTGCCATTTCCTAGTCAAAACACAATCGGTATCTCTCATCTTAACTATAAACAAAGTCCTATAGACAGAAGCAAAGCAACTACCTTCTTCACCAAGAGAAAACGAGAGGAAATAAGTCCCTCTGTGCTCCACTTCCACCATTAGTCACCACCACCTCATTAACACTGCTTTTCAAATTTTGCACAATGCCCGTCTTGTCCACTTGTTATTTTTGGCCACTCAAGATAAACGGCTTCTGAATAGGGGTGTGCCATATCGTATCGCTCGCGATAATACAGGTATCATTTTTTTATTAATATAAAACATCCATATCGTGATATTCCAATGTCTTTACCTAATGACAGAATACATTTACACAGAGTATGGAGTATTGCCATTACGTGACTCATAGGTAGAGCAACAGACATGGTGGAAAGTGGCTCTGGGTTGGACGAGTTTGTCTCAAAATGGGGAGTGACATTGGTAGTGTAGAGGTGGTTGGGTTCAAATATCAGATGTACAACAAACCACAGTAATATGTAAGCTATGCAAAAGGTCCGTAACAACAAAAGGGGGAAAATGCATGTAATCCATTTCACCACCTCGAGCAGGAGCGCGCAGCGGAGTACGAGAAAAGCCAAAAATGCTGCGGGGGTGAGGTATTTTAAGGTAGAAAATATATTTTGTTGCAACTGTATATTGTTGAAATATATATCGCCATATAGAACGTTATTGCAAAAGTACCCTAAATACTGGGATATTATTTTAGGGCCATATTGACCACCCCTAGTTTTGAATTAAATTACATTGGCAATAATTCAGGCTGATAATGTGAACACGTTGCCGGTGATTTAGATAAAAGAATGAAGAGAGGGCTTTCCCTATGCTGGGTCCCTATTCTCATGTTAAAAGACTGTGCATTACTAAATTAAATTGAACAAAAGGTCCAAAGTAAGATTGATGAATGAATAGCAGTGAACCCAGCGAACTTGACCCAAGCTCTGTTTTTCATATCACATTATTAATCTTCCTGTTCTGCCCTTTGTACACAGTTGGGTCTGCCCTACAGGTCAGTCATACACAATACCAAGCTATAACACCACATGAATCTGTTGCTTGCTGATTAGTTTAAATGTTTTGAACATATACAGACAACACACACCCTAAATACGCCCTCTAATGTGTTTCCAAGTACTGCAACTCATACACGAGGCCAAACTGTGTCCAGAAACATAATCAGTTTGTGATTTTTTTCTACGATAGCTGAACTAAAATAGAGAAAAATATGAATCATGATAAGCTATGGTGTGCGTGGGTGTCACGGCCACTCCTAAAGCAGCCATTAAGGTCATGAGACGTACTGTTGCTTCCTGTTTACAGTCTCTGACCACGTCCTTCCCAACAGAGGAAATATGCAGAGCCATCACACAAGAAATCAGACTGGAGTTCCTCATACACAACAAAACCCAAGGACAAGACAACACCTATAAAACCTCACAACACCTATAAAACCCCATAATTACAAATCCACTGTATTAAAAGCTTGTACACAACCAACAATTAGGGTACGAAATTAAACTACACTGGTCACAAAAAATAGGGACTATTTTTTGTGAGCAGTATGTAACAGTATATATTTTTGTGAGCAGTATATAATTCATACTCGTACAGCATGACGATTGCAATATGTAGTATGACCCTGTCAGGAGCATGCATGAATAGGTAAAAAACGAAATTTGACCACTGGGCCGTCCTGGCTTCTATATGCCAAATCAGGTCTAACAGTGCCCTCTGTTTCCCGAAAGAAGAATTGCAAGAGTGTCTTTCTACATTCAACCCAAAGTACATATATTTTATTTGATGGCACATTTCAGCAATTATAATCAATGTCTCTGGATTACTAAGGCATTTCAAACGTAATGATGCTGTCCATCTATCACCAGTTGAACCGTGTCTGAATGTTTGAACTACTTGCCATGAAAAAAATTCTAGAAATGTTGGAGTTTACAATTAGTGGTTTGACAGCCTGGCTGAGCGCTGCACTGACATAACCGGGTCATTCTGAGAAAGGGAACGTTAAGTGAGTGCATGACTGAAAAGTGGAAGAGTTTCAGGACCACAGAAACTCAACTACAAAGTGTTACAGAGCGGCGGCACTGATTGCTAAGGTTTAGAGTGAATAAAAGTTGCCATGTGCCAATGCTCTGCTGACTCAATAACTGCAGGGTGCCAAACCTCCATTAACATGAGCACAAAAACTGTGCAGCTTCATGACATGTGGAGTTTCCTTTAAAGAGCAGCTTCATAAATGCCTTACATCATCAAGCACAATCTATCTATCCCATCCATCCATCCATCCAATCCATCCATCCCATCCATCCATTCGATCCATCAATCCATCCAATCCATCCATCAATCCAATTTATCCTGTCCATTCCATCTATCTATCCATCCACCCATTCCATCCATCCATCCATCCATCCCATCCATCCATCTATCCCATCCCTCCATCCATCTATCCCATCCCTCCATCCATCTATCCCATCCATCCATCCATCCATCCATCCATCTATCCAATCCATCCATCTATCCAATCCATCCATCCATCCAATCCATCCATCCACCCAATCTATCCATCCATCTATCCATCCACCCAATCTATCCATCTATATATCCATCTATCTATCCATCCACCCAATCTATCCACCCAATCCATCCATCCATCATCCCATCCTTCCATCCTTTCATCCATCCATCCATCCATCCATCCATCATCCCATCCTTCCATCCATCCATCCATCCATCCATCATCCCATCCATCCATCCATCCATCCCATTTATCCTGTCCATCCCATCTATCCATCCATCCACCCAATCTATCTATCCATCCATGGAGTGGCATAAAGCGAAGTAATGAGAAATATTAACTCTTCACAACACAGACCTCTTGGGCAATTGCATGCTTCCATCTTGTGCGAACAGTTTGGGGAAGGTTTTTTTTTTAATTCCAGAATGCCAGAAAGCACGAACCATAAAAGCATGGAACATAAAGGCACAGAGCCCTAATCTCAAACCCCTGCAGCACCTTTGGGATGAAGTGGAACAGGGATTGTAAACCATGCCCAGTTCAGTCTTCAAAGAAAAGTGGAAGCTATTAAAGCTGCAAAGGAGCAACAACTTCAGTGCTTATTAGTTTAGAAGGGGATGCCATGAAGCTCTGTGTAGGTGTGAATTTAAAGTCTTATATATATTTTTTCTGATCAGGCGTCATAAATGTACATTTCTGGGCTATTATTTGTTGTGGGGAAAACCCCACTATAGTGCACACTTTTAAGAAAAGATACTTTGAATAAAAGCATCATGGCAGTGGTTAGTGCTGCCACCACACAGCTCCAAGAGCTTAGTCAGACGTCACTAGTAATCATCAACTGGGGAAACTACTGATCATGGGTTTTGTTTGCAAAATCTCATCTCACCTCTCACATTTTGCCATTTTCCTACTCTACTACTTCAGTCAGCAAAATAGCTTGAAATGCAGCCAATATGTTATATAAGATGTTAGATCAGGAAACACAACAACAGAACAGTAGCAAGGCTGCTGTTTTATCCTTAAATATGCTACTATATGCATTTACATTTAGTCATTTAGTAAATACCCTTATCCTGAGTAACTTACAACTGATAAACTCTTACACTCCAAGCGATTGCTCAGGAACCCAACAACTGTCGACTGGTAAAGGGGGTTTTGTATTCTAGTCCTTCTGGAATATAATACGGTATGGTGGACTAACCAGTACAACCAAAAATAAAACCCAAAACAGCACTCGACGTACATGATTCACATTCTATACATTTAGAAAAAAGCCCTTATCCGTATTGACTGATAATTGGATTTATGTTAGGGGTCTCAAGAACCCAAAGATGCTCAAGACCCCAACAATATCAGCTTGGCAGAGGTGGGGTTTTAACACTGGACCTTCTGGTCCAAAATACACAGAACTAACAACAAGGCGACGACAGTCCCATAATTTAACATAAAAGTTTTAGAAACAAAATGAGATAAATGAGTGTAAATCTTTTGCTGAAACATGTTTTGAGAGAATTTAAAGTGTAAGCAGTTCATTGGTTTGTCATAAACTGGATGTGGGTTATCACAAACGTATAACTAAATACGTGGCAAAGTTAATAAAAAAAATGGCACATTTTTTCTATGAATCGCAGGTATGGACCGTTTAGCATCCAACCAAATCAAGGGTTCACTTTAAATGCAGAGGTCTTCAAAATTATAATAGTAAATAAAAATCCAGCTTTTAACTTCAAACACAGCAATAAACAACACAGCAAAGACACTGCACAGCACTGCCCAGTGTATGATGTTACAGCATACAGTACTGTACTGCACTCTAATTAACCATCATTTGTATACCATATTATTTTATTAATTGCTCATTTATTTACTAGCAGTATTTTTTGCACTCTAGTGCACTGCATTTTTTTTCTCTTGCCCATCTGGTCACACAAGTCAATTAATGCTGTTGATACATAATAAATGATGCCTCCCAACCATCTGAGTTAATCATAATAATAGACCTTTCCTCTGTAGTGACCACACCTAAAGGGAATGAGTACAGATTTGTCTTCGATTAGGCTTTTTTTAGTTGCTTGTTCCTCGGATGGCTCTACTTAAGCATCTACTGAGAAGGAAGGAAAAAAAAATAAGAATAAATCTTTATTTTTCAGCACTTTTCAATTTCTGGAGGACTATGTGGAATCAGTACAAGTAAGGAGGAATAAAAAATATTTTTTTATTTAAAAATAACATTTATTTAACCTACAATTAAATTAAAGTGAATCTGGAAAAAAAAAAATGAATGAACAGAAGAATGCCGTTGGCTCTCCACCGGAGGGCAGAAAAAAAGATTATTATTATTTTTTTTTTATTAGATTATTTTTTAAATTTCAACCATTGGTGTTGCAGCAGATCTGAGAAATACAAAAAAATAATACATATTTTTTTTTTGTATTCTTAAAATATGATGGTCGGCGGATCCGCGAAACAAGCAATAAAAAAAAAAAATCTGGCCTAAATATGAAAAGAAATGAACAGGCCTATGAATTTAAATACCTATCGGAGCATGACTTATGATGGCGCCCCCTGGTGTGAAAAGGCAGTAGCGTTACATGTCATAATAAATAAATCGTTATTATAAACACACTAAATAAGACAAATGTTCATTATTTTGTATAAACGCTGTATAGACGCTGTCAAAAAAAGTCTTCCTAATTGGGGGACTTTTTAGGGATTTTTGTTGACGCTGGCAACCCGGGGAAGCAGAACGTTTAAAAAAATTGAACTGCCGTCGCAATGTAGATGCAAAATAACAAGAGAAAACGTTTAACCTATTTGTCTTTGAGGGTTTTCTAGCCATTCCTGGTCGTGTTTCGGATACTGGTTATGAGCAGGAGATTCTGGTCTTACTGGTTGCAGAATGGCACCGTACCAGGCTCTCTACGCCATGCAGGTTATCAGTTGTGTTCTTTAAAGTTGTTAATATTGTTAATAACTGAACAGAATGAAGATTAAGCCCCCCCCCCCCCCATACGGACCTCCACCAGCTGTCCAGTCCACACAAGGCGAGTGCGATTTGGGCTAATTCATCAAAGGAGCTTCCTGGACCGGAACGAGCCTGTCATTTCCTAATAGGGCTGTGTTTCATTTCTCAGTCCGTACACACTGTACGCTCCACAGCGTTCAGCTCCGGAAAGACCCAAGTGTCTCGTCTCGCCGTCTCAGAACCGGGGACGGCACTGTTTTCTCCTGGTGTTTATCCAGCCACTCCAACATCTGCATTTAATTCGTGGTTAGGCACACACCTGACAGGTGGCTTAAATCTCCCAAATCTGGCAACTTCTAAATGGGATTCAAGCTAAAATTCAAGCTTTTAATCCAGAGATTAACGATTAAGCGTGAAATTTAAATAATCCCAAACTGGATTCTTGAATTAAGCGTAGTCCATTATCAGTAAAGGAGGTTCGAATTTGTAAACAAAAACTATTGCAGCTTCACCTCACCTTAAATAACAAAAACGGATTGAAACGTGAAAAGATCAAGCACGTTTATTTGTATAAAACTTTTTTTTCTGGTAAAACCATTCAAAAGAATCAAGGTTTTTAAGTGAGTACACGAGCATGCGGCACGCTTGCGCCCTCTGGTGTTAAAAAAATGCAACCGATTCTGACGGGCTAAGGCCTGACTTTTTTTATTGCAGAGAACACAATTTATTTTAAAAATAAATAAATAAATAAAATAAATAAAAATAAATATATATATATAGTTATTTATTTGGTATTTCGCGGATCCGCCACAGCACCATTGGTTAAAATAAAAATAAAAAATGTACAAAATTTATTTTTTTTTAGCTTTTTCCGCCCTGAGGTGAAGAGCCAACGGTATTGTTCTGTACATTGAATTAAAAAAAAATAAAAACTTTATTTCTTCCTCCTTCCTTGTACTGATTCCACACAGTCCTCGAGAAATTGTAAAATGCTAAAAAATAAAGATTTATTTATATATTTTTCCCTCCCTCCTCAGTAGATTCTTACGTAGGAACATCCGAGGAACAAGCAATTAAAAAAAGTCTGGCCTGACAAACAGAACACGTGACATTTTTGCAATTTAAAGATTTATATTTTAATAAGTCATTTATTTCTATACATCGTAATATTACATAAAAAAAATACACAAATACAGACATTTTATTGAATGTTTTCCTTTTATTATTATTATTATTATTATTATTATTATTATAATACACAACCATATTTTTATAAAGCAACCTATAAAATATTGAATAACATTTTATAAAGATTATAACACTCAAAATATTGATTAATTTATAGTCTATATATTATTCGGTCTTCTCGTTTTGCCTCTTTGTTTTTATTTTAGTTTATTATTACGTAAAATTTGTTACCTTAGTTCATTTTCATATATAACATCTGAACTGGCCAAGCTTTCTTCTTTATTATTTAAGATTTAGGGATTTTCCTTTCCACTGCCACCCTTGGGCTGTGGATCTGGATATTTATGAAGACGCTTTAAGACGATGCTGAAATATAAAAGAAATAAATTGGACTCGTCTTTTGAGGTTAAGGGAACAAAATATAAGGGCGATTTCATGTTCTGTTTCGGACCATTCCCTGTAAATCCGAGAGATGGCGCTGTGAGTGACCGTCCCAGCAGACCAACAGTTTCAGAAATAAAAGGCCCAGTGCCAGGCCACGTCAAAAGTCCCTCAGATCGCCTTTCTTCCCCCATTCTGATCCAGCAGCTCGTCTCGTTTCTTACTTTTCTGCTTCGATGTTTGCGTTAACGGCTTCGTGCTCATTGATTATGTGTAAGCATGCGATGCAGGCGCTTGTTGATCCCCGAGTTCAGTGTCTGTAGCGGGATCCAGGGGCGCAGGCTCTTTTATTGGATTCGGAATCACGAGTGTGTTTGAAGTAGAAAGGCAGGGAAAATCACAGAGCTCGGCTTGTGGACACACGGGATGAAAGGCACACGCCGGTCAGCAGGGAGTCGAGACCTTTGATACACAGGCTCTGTGGGGATCCTTCAACACCACCAACACCATCACCAATACCATCAGTGTGTGTGTGTGTGTGTGTGTGTGTGTGTGTGTGTGTGTGTGTGTGGATCTAACGTCAAGCTTGACCCCAAACAAGATCAGACTTTTTGTGTAGGCTGGACCGAATAAGCGATGAAACGCAAAGTTGTTGTGCTTTGCAGCAACGGGTGACCATGTGACACTCGTGTGTGTGTGAGTGTGTGTGTGTGGTTCTCGAAAGAATATTAAGTTAGTCCTAAGCGCATAGAAGCTCATTATAAATGCACAGTAGACGGTCGGAGGCATTTTAATGGAAAGCTAAGTCAGCGTTACAGTTCTTTTAAACGGGATGCACTTTGTGAAATGTCAAGTGGGCTTTTAACATTTAGAACAAGATCAAAGCAGTGGTAT
This sequence comes from Parotocinclus spilosoma, assembly GCA_033117975.1. Classification (NCBI taxonomy): domain Eukaryota; kingdom Metazoa; phylum Chordata; class Actinopteri; order Siluriformes; family Loricariidae; genus Parotocinclus; species Parotocinclus spilosoma. Next base: position 365 of record JAVSBV010028196.1, on the reverse strand, counting down.
TAATTGATTTCCTTACTTCATATACATTTAGTTTCCCTTTCAACGTACAAAATGCAGAAAGGAACCACCTGCTGAGATTTATCTGTGGTGAGCTTGAACTCTAGGACTGGGAACAAATACGAATATTTTAGGACAGAGCCGCACTGAACACAGTCACCCGTCTTTGGATCTTTTATTAAAAGACGAAAATGATGAAACGTGATCGCCTAATCCTAAAGTACCGAAACAAATCCTATTACATACGTGCAATGTTATTCGCTTATTTGGACGAAAATTCTGCTTCATCGAACCAAAGAACGTGAGAGCGAATAAGAAAAAGAAGCCACAAGTCGCCACTTAGAGCGGATACAAAGCGGATCAGCGAG